>OZ038378.1:141411470-141637208 GCA_964036045.1 Eutreptiella sp. 'Long Island Sound 2002'
ATATATATATATATATTATATATATATATATATTATATATATATATATATATATATATATATATATATATATATATATATATATATATATATATATATATATATATATATATATATAATATATATATATATATATATATATATATATATATATATTTCTATATATATATATACTACACCCCTCTCCCCTTAAATCTAGCTTACAAGCAACAAGCAAGCAAGCAACAAGCAAGTAGCCAAGATACGGCCCGTGCGTGGTTTCGGGGTGTTGGTGCACATTGCGCAGATTTTGGGGCTTTTTGGCGCCTTTTTGGGCCGTTTCTCGGACATATCGTGGAGCTAGAGGGCAAGAAAGGGCTCTTTGTCACGGGGCAATCGAGGCACACGTGGAGTGTAGGAACCGTTTGCCTCCGTTTGGCCGTTATGACTTGGTTTCGGGGCCGTTTTGGGCCAAAAAAGGCTGTTTTGGGGCACAAAATGCGCAGTTTTGGAAGGGCACCTCCCGACGTGCCCCCCCCCCCCCCCCAGGGCGCCACCGGCGAGTTTTTGGCTCAAAACTTGGATTTGGCGAGGGCACCACCTAGGCTCTAGGATGGCTAGAGTAGAGTAGAACCCGGAGCGATGAGGCGGAGCAATGGCCAAAACGGAAAGGAGAAGTGCTTGTTGCTTGTTGCTTGTTGTGGCTCAAATCCAAATTCCGAGGGTACGTCTTCCACCCGCAACCCCCCACTTTTTGTGGCTTCCAAGCCTCAGAATCGCCCAACGAGATGCCTAGACCCCCGTACCACTGGTCACTGGTCACTTGGTGGAGCCGGAGGGCAGCCCGGCCCGCGCACGGCGCGGGCCAACGGTGGGTCCACCAGCGTCCCCAGGGCGAAAAAAATCATTTTTTCCAAAGTTGTTCCCAGACCACTTGGGATGCTCAAACAAGTGTTTTTAGCCCATTTTGAGCCCGTGGTGGCGCGTTTTGGCCCATGGAAAATCCCAAAATGTCTTGAAAATGGGCCGTTTTGGTACCAAAAATGGGTCAAAAATGGGCCAAAAACGCATTTCTCCAAAAATGATCCTGGAGCATTTGGGATGCTCAAACAAGTGTTTTGGGGCCATTTTGAGCCCGTGGCGACGTGTTTTGGCCCATGGAAAATCCCAGAATGCCTTGAAAATGGGCGTGTTGGGACCAAAAGTGGGTCAAAAATGGGTCAAAAACGCGTTTCTCCAAAAGTGACCCTGGACCATTTGGGATGCTCAAACAAGTGGTTTTAGCCCATTTTGAGCCCATGGTGACGCGTTTTGGCCCATGGAAAATCCCAAAATGCCTTGAAAATGGGGCGTTTTGGGACCAAAAGTGGGTCAAAAATGGGTCAAAAACGCGTTTCTCCAAAAGTGATCCTGGACCATTTGGGATGCTCGGACAAGTGTTTTTCGCCCATTTTGAGGCCATTTGGACGGGTTTTGGCCCATGGAAATCCCAATATTCCTTGAAAAGGGGCCGTTTTAGGAGCAAAAATGGGTGAAAAATTGGTCAAAAACACGTTTTTCCAAAATTGATCTTGGACCATTGGGGGTGCACAAACAAGTGAATTGAGCCCATTTTGAGCCCGTTTTGATCGAGTTTAGTCCCTTCCGCCACGTGTATGCACCAAGTTGTACCCTTCGCACGTACCTTAGAGTGGAGCCACATAGAGTATGGGAGAGGGGTGTAGATTAGAGGATATATATATATATATATATATATATATATATATATATATATATATATATATATATATATATATATATATATATATATATATATATATATATATATATATATATATATATATATATATATATATATATATATATATATATATATATATATATATATATATATATATATATATGGCTTATGAGAGCTCTGCCCCCCCCCCCTCCTGTCTGCCCCCCCCCCCAGGGTGCACAGTGTCTACAGACCCCAGACCGCCCACCACCTCTATGCGGGTAAACGATGGCAGCGGACCGTTTTGGGGGAAGGGGGCCTTCGGCCCCCTTCCCAAATATTGGCACTTCGCGTCTACAACATGCCGACAACGTCTACAATTAGCAGGCCGCGTCTACCTGTGGTGCACAGTGTCTACAGACCCCAGACCGCCTGGTGTGTGCACCGCCTTGTGTGGCAGACAGTGTCTACAAACTACAGACCGCAATTCCTATGATCCACGGGTAAACGGAAGGGGTATACGGGTAAACGGAGTAGCATTCGGTGTAAAATGTGCATATTCTTGCATATTGGGGGCCTTCGGCCCCCGGCCGGGCGCTACGCGCCCGCCCCGGGGGGTCCTCCGGACCCCAGGGGGGGGGGCTAGACAGGGGGGGGGGCCAGACGGGGGGGGGGGGGGCAGAGCTCTGATATACCATATATATATATATATATATATATATATATATCCTCTAATGTACACCCCTCTCCCCAACTCTAGGTGGCTGCCTGCCGAAAAAAAAGTTTTTCCTACACACCCAAAACCTGCCACAACAACAAACAACATGAATACACACAGCCATCTGCGCAATTATTTTGCCTATTCAGCAATGCGGTTGTTGACATCACCTTGGTGACATCACCGTTGACACTAGCCGTAGCAGTTGCGGTGGTAGTTGCGGTGGTCGCTGCAATTGCACTGGTTGTAGCAGGTGCTCTGGTGGCAGAAGCTGATACGGTGCAGGAACTTGTAGCAGCGGTCGTGGAATTAGTGGAACTAGTGGCAGACGCCACTGTGCTGGTGTTCGTCAGAGTTGTAGCAGCAGGTTTGGCAGCAAAAACAGACAGGGTTGACAGTAACGTATACAGAGCGAACACAATTCAGCATCTGTTGGCAGTTAAGAATGGGGTTGCGCGACTTGAGCTCAAACAGAAGGTGCAAGATCTGTCACTGCCTGCAAGGAGGAGTGCTTACAGCCACAAACATGACAGGCCATGGAGGTAAACGCAGCCTGTCCACGCAAGAAATAAGACACGTGGACACTAAGTACTGTCAATCTTGAAGAGGGCCAAGAATCCAACAAATCGGCACAAAATCGGAGCAAATCGGGAGTTCAGCCCCAGCCGGGGGGGGGGGTGTAATTGTGCCTGTTTGGGGTGGGGGTGATGCTTTGGGGGGGGGGGGGGGGTTCCAGCCAGAGGGCTCCATGGAACCCTGCACTAGAGATTGAAGACCCGTCCACCCTTGGGGAATACTGTTATTGGACAAAATAAGGATAACAAGGGTTTAACCCCCAAACCTGTTGTGCCATGGTATGCAGTTCCAAAAACTTCGTGCACTTGAGGTCAGGAAATGGGAGTGTACCCCCCCACCTTCTGATCCCTGCCATGCATCTCCAGGAACTCGGGCCCTAGCAGCTAGGTTTGCGGGAAAAACTTGGGAACCCCCTATGAAAAAAACAAAAAGCGGTCCCATGTCTGGGGGACAAAAAGTGGCATATACGAGCCAACATACCCCAACACTGCCTTGGGTGCTTTCTCATGGCCACATTGATCTAATAAGTGATGTGATATGATTTTGGGATGAAAATCTTGAAAACTAGGCTGACAACTACTTTTGTGGGGCACTTGGCCATTCCTAGAGTCCACGCTTCAAAATTGCAAATTGCAAAATAGTAGCAAGTGATGAGTTGCCAAAACTTGGCAAAACAGGTAGCAGACTACCTAAAATAGGCACATGGCACTTAATAGCAGAGGCAAGGTGTGGAAATCAGTTTTACATGATGATTTCAAAAAAACAATGTTGGAGAACAGTCTCCATGGGCAAGACACGAAAACTTAAAAGCTAGCTTATTTCTGGGACCTGTTGGGGACACTGTTGGGTCTTTGGCCGAAAATTTAGGAATGTCTGTTGCCATAAGCCAATGTGTTTTCTGCCATAAATTTGGCAGAATCTGAAACACCACGCATACTGCTGCTGCTGCTGCTGTTGCTGCTGCTGCTACAAACCCCTATCTCAACCTCGCATCTAAAACGGATGAAAAGCCGATTCTGGGTGACCCCTCACCACATCTCCCATACCCCAACCACAGCGTAGCCCTCACCACAACACTGAAACAGCCCCCTTGTACCAGTACCACACCTCTAACATGTGCAGCAACCTTCACACCCACACCACCTCGTCCGGACCCGGCTTACCTCTTGCATGCACAACCCTCACCAGCTGACCCACATACCACAGAGGTGGCCCACAAGAAAAATGTATCTCCACTTTGGTCCATCTTAAAATATGCAACAATGCGAAGGAGCACCCGCCGCTCATGGGTCTGCATGTGCGCCGCCATTCGGCGGCACACATCTGCGCACCGCTTTTGCACCAAAGGCCCCACGAACACTTCTGTTGTTTGGTGTGGTTGCCCTGCAGAATGTGGAAGTCAACGAGGAAAACGATGGCCAGGATCCAGGATGAAGGGCCTGGGTGTGGTGCGTGGTCCCAATGTCCACACTGCCTGTGTGGACACTGGGACCACCCAGACCAAGCCCAGGGGAATGAATGAAATCTGGAGAAAGCATACAGCCTTGGGTTGGAGTGTTTGGTAAGACTTAGTAACAGATGAGGTAAAACTTGGTAAACTGTGGCAAAACTTAGTAAAAACAAATTTGTGGAAATTCTTTGTCTACTATGTAACAAGGTAAAACTTAGTTAAAAAAATGTTTTACTAAATTACACACTTCGATGTCAGGTCATACTTTTGTTTAAGGGCATAAAGGCGTGACGAGGGGTTGAGTGCAGTGCAGCCGAGTGGAAGAGGAACAACACAAGGATGAACCAAGAGGCACCATGACATGACTGATGAAATCAACCAAGGAGAAGAGCAGCAGATGTCTTACAGTTGGTTGCCGCCCGAAGCTGTCTGTTGCTGCAGTGGAGGCTGGGATCGGTGCCAGTAGTGTAGCTTGGACAAGGAGGCGGGAGGGGGGAAGACTGGTGGGGGGCGGGAGCCCTGTGTGTGTGCTGGATACTTTGGCGTACCCGGGTGTGCAACTTCAAGCCCTGCAGATGGCAACGGATCCCCAGTCTGAGCAACCCTACGACCACACTTTGATGCTCGGTGGTTTGGGGTGCTTTGGGCTCATTTGGACTGCCCTGGGGTGCCTTCAGGTGGCTTAGGGTGGCTTGGTGCCCTCCTCATGCAACCCCTTGGAGTCCCCTGTCGTTTCCTTGCCACCCATCGCCTCCGTTCATGCATTCCTGTCTCACGCCTTGCCTTCGTGCAGGCTGGCAACACTGCACGCACTTTCGAATCCGCAGCCGATGCCATGTCACCTATCTGGCCTGCCGGCTCTGGTTTGGTGGGGCTTGTCCTGCTTGTCCCCAACCCACACCCCTCCAGGCCACTCTCCCCCGTACCTGCAGAACCGCACACCTGCACGCCTCTCCAAACCCCTCCGAACAACACAGCCCTCCACTGGAAGGCGCTGGACACATGCTGTCTTGATCTCAGTATTCCCTCGCGTGAGCCGCCAGCGGGGCCTCGCGGGCTGCGATCCACAGGTACATGCGGATTAGTCTTGGTGGCTTCCTTCGCAACGACCGCCAGTGAACAACCTGCGCCTTCTGCCGCGGACACACGCGCCATTCACAAAACCCCCGCCGTGAGCGACAACAAGGGCCCATTGCATCCGAGTCACCCACATCGCCCCCCCCCCCCCCCCAGGCGGCGCACACACACCTTCGTGGGTCACACACTTGTCGTGCAATGAGAATCGCGTGTCATACAAATTGTTGACGTTCTTGCGGCGGTTGACCAGGCACATGAACGGCGTCCAGACGCACTGAATGGACGTGTTGTGGTCCAGTTTGGGGACCACGAACTTCTGCAGGAAAGAGTCTGGGCGGCGCTCGCGCTTGTTCAGGAACACGGGGATGGCGTCGGCGGAGAGGAACTCCACGGAGGTGGCGTCCGTCCCGGCATCCTCCTGCAGAGCATGCACGGCAGTCTCGCCTTCATCCCAACCCCAACCCCCTAATGTCTCGTACATGTTTTCCCAATGAACCCCGTCACCTGCCGCAAAGCTCCATGCCTCAGGAACACCTGACAAAAGGGGGACTCGCAAGCATAGAGTTGGATGATGTGCTAACTGATGCCCCCACTCACAGGCCATCAGCACCTCCAATTGAGTTCAATGTGACCCCTCGGCACCGCTTTCCATACCCAGGGGGGGGGGGGGGGGGGCAACTCCTCGGGTTTGAACGCCAACTAACCCCCCCCCAAAAACCGTTGGCCGAAGGCCCCCAAATGGGAAGGGGGGGGGGCTTCTGGGAGGGGCGATGCGGGGGGTTTTGGGAGAGGTTTGGGGGGGGGGGGGTCCAGGAGGGTCGGTTTGGGGGGGGGGGGGATCCAGGTGGGGCAATTTGGGGTGGGCCCGGGGGGTGGGGGCACATGCCCCCAAGGCCAAGCGTTGGTCAATCACAGGCTCTGCTTACCTCCCCTTGCTCTCCCTCTAACCGTACCATCACCCTAAACCTAACCATAACCTTTGCAGCGAGCTGGTTTGGCCATGCCAGCAATGTTGATTACGCTGAATAAGATACCCCAAATTTCGTTCATGGCTGTTTTCCCACATCGTTGCCCTCCAATTTGGACCCCAACACTAACTCTGACCCCAGCCTAGGGTTAGAGCTAGGGTTAGAGTTAGGGCTAGGGGAAGGGATAGGTGTAGGGTTAGGACTAGGCTGAGGGTTTAAGGATAGTGTTGGGGTGCAAAGTGGACAAAATTTTCCTTCGGGCGCCTTTGGCGCCCATGGATGCCTGAGGGTGGCACCTTTGGCAACTAACTGTTGGCCGGAGGCCCCTAGGGGGGGGGGGATAGTTGGCGTCCTAGGACCCGTGGAGTGCCCCCACCCCCCCACACCAGGTCCATACCATTTTATAAAGGCCCGGCACGAAACCTCATTTCTCCAAGCCCCCCTCCCTCCTCCTCCACCGGTCTTCCGTGCCGCCCTTCTCGCGGAACAATTTTCAAATCGCTCAGGGAGGGGTGCTTTGAGATCTTTGGCCACACATGCGCGTGGGGATCGATGGAGACCCTTGGCCGGACCTCCCCCCACTCCCCCTGGAAAAACTGGGGAGCTCAGTTGATATCCAAACCCATGACCCCCGGGTGTCCGCTCAGGACGTGACTTAGGCTGCCTCTGACAGGTCCCTGGGCTGGAAATCGTTAATCCCATCTCTCAGGCTCGGCCTCCCCCTGTCTTCCTCAGCAGTCCCACACAGTTCACATCTTGACGAGGTTGAAGAGGTTTTGACCTCCATGAACTCGCGCTTCCGGAACATGAAAGTTGCTGCACAGGGGCAGCCGCTGGGCTTCCCAAAGGTCTGTTGGATCTCGTCTTTGTTGCACTGCTTCTTTTCCTTCCGAACGACCTGCTTTGTGTCCTGCAGTGCACAGCAACGCCAAACTAGCCCTGTGCCACACGAGCACAGGCAGACAAAGGCCGTGCACAGGCACGGACCAGCAACGTCCCCAGTCCAACCACGATGGGTGTATTGAAGGCACAACGCCCAGCGGTGCTCGCGGGGTACAAGGAATCGGCCCCAGGAGCACCACGCGCAGTGCCTGAGAGCCATGATGAGTGGCTTGGGTGCAGCACCTGTCCCCCAAACCTTAGATGTAGCCCACAACACCACCACTCCAAGGGTCACGTGTGCATTCCGTTTGTCGAGTGCAGGTGGGGTCTGCGTTGAGGAGGGTTGGAATAGAAAGAGGTGGGTATGTGGATCGTTGAATGCGTGGCTGTGGGATTTGTGTTGCGTGTCTGCGACGCCAAAGTGTCACATGGTGCCATGCTGGAAGGCTTCTCTTGTCACCAAAGTGTCTCCTGGTGCCACAGCAGAAGAAGTTTCGTGGTTCTCTGGTACCATGGTACATGCATTCAAGATGCACCCTAAAATCCATGTACCCCTTATGCATTTCATGCAGCCCCACATGACAGCATGCACTCCGACGGAGCCTGGTTGGTAGCACTCCGACCGAGCCTGGTGGTTGGATGTTGGGGGATTGTGGATCATGCGGTTGCAAGGCCAAAAACGGCAAGAACTCTCGCACTTTTGCAATTGATATCATCTGACAAAGTGCAGGGTATGTGACATCACTGAAGATGCACTGCATTGTAAGAAGAAGCACATGTGCTCACCAATGCTCAACAAGAGGTCGTGCTTCACCCCCCCCCCCAAAAAAAGTCAATCCAAGGGAAACGAAGCCCCATACACAAAGGTCCAAGAAATATGCGCGGAGCCCAAGCAATTTGAGCCCGAGCCCACAACCTCCCGAAATACACTTGCGCTCTCCTAGGCCAGGAGCTACGCCTGTGGTATGCGACTGCCTTCTGCGCTCTGAGCCATTTGTGGCGAGCGTGGTCTGCGCCCTGATTGCACCGTCCAAACTCCGCTGCCAGGGGACCCACGCCCGGTCACACTTGGGCCGACTCCCCTTCTGAAGGGTACAACTTCGAAGGGTGGGGGAAGATGTCCAGGGGAGCCCCATGCCCGGTCACACTCGGGCCCAATGCACATTGGGGAACATGTCCGGGAGCCAACTCCCGTCCCAACGTCACATGCACGGTGCCTCAAACAAGCATCCGCACTACTGCATCCGCACTACTGCAGGCATCCACGCCGCTGCGGGCTGCAGCGTCCTGGGTGTGACGTACAAGTTCTCCGACAAAAACTCCTAGGAAATGCAAGTTCTCCAACTCCAAGGTACGTACAGGTTCTCCAACAGAGGATGGAAGGGTTCCAGGGTTATAGTGGACCGGTGGCCAACACAGGTCTATGCGAAGACCTCCTGCATGAAATCTCCAGGCAAGGGCGGGAATGCCTGTGGGTGAAAGTGCCATCCCATGTAAACGTCCCCGGCAATGAAGAGGCGGACAGATTGTCCAATGCTGTGGGGTGCTGGGGGTTTAACAGCAGGGCCTCTGTTGTTGAAATCAGTTTTTTCCATTGCCACACACCCCTCCCCGCCTGGTACATACAGATACTCTGTCAGTGCAGTTGCATGGGAAAGACTTTGTGTGCGGCATTCCAGCGCCAGCATGGGAGGGACTCCAAAGGGCAGAAGCAGCAGAGGGGCAACTGTCCCACTCTCACCTTGTAAAAGTACTTTTCCCAAGGGGCTTGGAACAAGCAATGTAAACAATGTAAAACCAATGTGTACACCCGGAAATACTAACCAGCACACTTACTTCGCCTTTGTGCCCTCCCCTCCCAAAATGACTGGGTCCACTTGGTGTCGTACCTTGGGGAACCCTGAGTTCCTTAAAACAGCATGCAATTTCATTCGGCTGCATTTTGAATGTTTACCAGCACCGGTTTGGGGTGCAAAAGTCAGGTTATTGACAAGGATAGGTCCCATAATGTCGGTCAGCTTCCCACCGACATCAATTTCAACTTCCTGCCACAGGGGGGGGGGGGGGGAAGCAGGGGTTGAATGGGATTTAGATCCGGCTTGCAGCGCTATCAGCCAATCATGAGGTCAACCTACTGGACAACCCATCACTCTCCATTTATTCCTCTTCAAGTGCGGTTTGGACCAAACACTGCAAGTGGTGATCATGATTTTCCACACATCTTCATAAGACACAAGTGTGGTGCACCACCTCAACCCTCACCTGAAGAAAGAAACAGGAATGAAGACACAAGGGTTTCGATACACAAATTGGGGCAGCTGCCCTTTGGTGATTTGCGTTCTCTGGGGCATCTAGACGTACCTGATCGTAATAGAACCATGCGTGTAGTGACCCATGTTGATAGGTAATCGTGGAAGGGATGCGCACATCAGCCCCCATTTTTGTGGGGTCCCTTTGAGCTAAGAGATCAAACAATCCAATTAGAGAGAAATCCGTGTCACAATCTGGGGTACTCATAGGCCTTTCGTTGCCAGTGTCACCTTAAAGCACCATGCTTTGGCTCAGTTGAGCAAGGACAAAGGATCCGCGGACCTTGCACACCTGCCAGCTACCTGAAGTAGGCAGCAGACATCAACACCATTGAAAAACACTCTAAATGGGGACAGCAAGCGAGGGGGGGTCCAGGGCAAGGCTGGAAGCAAAGTTTGGAAGCAAGCTCATCGCCATCACATTTGCCGTCTGTCCTGTAACATTAGGGTTTTGCGATGCAAGAGCAGATCAACAAGAGTGCTTGTCAAAAATCCATGGATCAACTTCTGATGGTAGCATCCGGTGGTTGAACCAATGTTCTCCTGCATCACAATCCGGTCTCGTCTCCTGCCTTGTATCCTAACATGCATATGTGCACTTTTGCGTGACCTGTGTGGTATGTGCTGCTTGTTTTTGTGTGTCCCACTGACCTGTGTGTGGGTCATCAGGCACATGCCTGATATCAGGTCACATCTTTTTGTTCGGAGCTGGATATCGTGTGCGGAATTGGCTGGACGGTGTACAAACACTCCAAGCTAGACCCAAGGCGTTGGGCCCAATGGTCAAGTTTGAGCACCACCATGAGTGTCAGTAGATCCCTCGTTGGGGGGAAGGCCTTGACGGAGCGTAGGGCAGCCTAAGGCAATCGTTTGGCAGGCACCCATCCAGCTAAGAAGTCATATTTTTGAACAACAGCACGAATTATGGTTCTGTGACCAATCTGCTGTCACCACGATGGCCCTGAGCGTGGACCAACTCGTCCCCACCCACCCCGACGTCAGGTGGCACTCCGCGCCCCTCAACGCAGGGTGGCTGAACCCAACTGGATACTACTGGATCCCGGAGGCCTGGGGCCACACGTCCTCTGACACCTCGGGAGGGGGCCCCTGCAGGCACATCACCGGGATGGCCCTCGTGGCTGACCTGACCCGCAAGTGGGCGGTGACCATCCCTGGCACTATGCCCGACGGGGAGGGAGTGGCTGCCTGCCCCCCCCTACAGTACGGCCGACAACGGCCGTGGGTTCACACGGTGGACGCGGAAGTCCTACTCCACTTCCTACAACACGCAGACCATGAAAGAACCATGGGAGTCCCTGCGGGGGCAGCGAAGGTAGTTTACCAACTGCCCCTAACATGGCTCTGCGAGCGGCTGAACAGCCGGGGACTACACCCCGAGCACCCCTTCTGGTTCGCCCACGCCACCCCCCACCACAGCGACGCGCTGCTGCACAAGGCGGACTGGGCGGCGTCCCAGGACACTGTCCTGCAAAACACGCCACCGGGCTGCAGCCACAGCCAGCTTATAGTCGCCGGCGACGACGGACACCTTGAGCTGCGGCCGCCCACAATGCGATCCCTTGGCGAAGTGGCCCAGAGGGCGCAGCGCGACCACACGTCGACACACCGGGAGCACACACCCCTGGGAATGGCCCACGCCACAGATCTCGTCCATGTACGGGACCTCATCACGACTACCACCAATCATCGCGCGCTCCGAGCCCGGGATGGCCGCATGCCGGTACAATCCAGGCTCCGCACCCGGAAGGAACGACTTTTCGGCGTGTCCATCCTCCCGCAGCCCTGCCTTTTCTGCGGCGGACGGGAGGAAACCCTGGTGCACATGCACGTGGGCTGCACCGACTTGCGGCTGCTATGGGCACACTACCACCAGACGGTGCAAGAGGCGGCCCGACACCTCCGCCCGGCGACAAAGCGCTGTAGGTTGCCTCATGGCGTTCCGTCCGGGAAGAGTGGACAGAGGTTTTCTGCTCTAGATTAATCCCTGAAGCCGCAGAGGCGCAGCTCTGCACGATCGCCCGCTACGACCCCCCGGGAGAAGCCTCCGTGGACGTTTTCCTCCAACACATGCTCCGACTGGGGGACTTCGACTGGGAGCTCCGCAACCATAGGCCGGAGCAGCTGCTCCGCACGCCACACAGCGCGGCGGCGCGAGTGCACCAGTGGCTCACCGCGGCGGAGGGCGATTGCCTGCCTCCCGCCACACGCCTGAGCAGGGATTTCGTGGCCTCCCTCCGCCTAGTGAAGGGCACACTAGAACGCCGACCCACCCGCGAGGACCCCCACCCATACCAGGACCTGGCGGGGGGTTCCTCGAGGCACTTCCAGAGCGCCATCTTCTCGCCGTGGATCGTCGGGCGCGGCACAATGACCGCGTGGGAGGCGCGCATGATATGCGTAGAGTGGGCGCATGCATGGGATTGCTCTTGCGCGGCAACACAACCCCCAGGGACTCCAGCGGAGCAGTACGCCGCAGTCCGCCTGGACGGGTGGGGACCACACACCCGGCCGCGGCCCACGGCGGTCCGCGGGGCGGGCCCCGATCGCCCGTGGGACGAACATACCACAGAGTGGCTGCGCGAGACCCCGGGGGAACATATCGTCCCTCCTCCGCCAGCCGCTTCCCCCTCGGCTCGTGCTGCACGCGGCCAACATGCTGCAGGCCACCGGGGTAGGTGTGTGGGGACAGGATGCACCAACCATCTGGTGGCTCCCGCCTGGAGACGAACGCACCCGGCTGACGGTGGCCCATTACGAGAAGGGGGGACCCGTTTATGACGACGCTCTGTCCAAGCTGGGCCGTCTCCCGGGACCCCTCCTGCTCCAACTCCCCGCCGGCCGCGCCGCCGCACTGCGCCGCGAAATGGACGGCCACCGCAACTGGGTGTTGGACTACAGGCCGTTGCCCAAGGGGTCGTCCTAACCCTACTCCACCCGAGCAATGCCGGGGGGCGCCGCTGGGATGTCCTCCTACCCCACCTCGACGGCCACCACGCCTAAATGTCGGCCACCCCGGAACACCCCCGCCCGCAGCGGGACGTCCAGAACAAGGGACACTTAGACTGGATTACTCTGCGACTTTCACCCTCTGTGAGGCATCATGCGCCGCAACACATTGTTCACAGTAGGGGATGGTGCATCTACCCATTTCTCGCACAAACTGACATCCAGAAAAGGGTCCACGTTGTAGGAGATTTGTTGGCCCACATTGAAATTCCAAGGGGGCAAGAGAAGAAAGGCACCTCTGTCAACTGGTCGTGTTACATGGGTGCACTATGATGCAACAATGTGCCTTCCATGTCTCGTTTGCTCGGTATTGCCCGTTTTGCACTTTTTGCGATTTGGTCTTTTTGTGCTCTAACTAGTTAGAACGGGGTTAGAGCACTAGTTATCGCAGGGCAGGAAATGGTGCGCAAAGGCTATGCGACGTCCATATGGAAACCACAGTTAGCCTTACTGAATGGGGAGTTACCAAAAACCAATTGTAGGCCTGCGGTTTGTGATGATTTGGTGACAGCCTGGTGACATGCTGGGCCCAATTTGTTTCCTGCACCTCATGCTTGCTTTGCCTCTAGATGAAAACCACATCTTGCCAGATGCCACACTTACTGGCAGAGTACTAGACGCCAATGGTTGACCTGTGATCTGTGACAAACTGTTGCTTGTTCGGTAACATGTCTGGTTGATTTTTTTGCCCTGTGCCACCTGCCCTTACTCCAGCCCCCCCCCCCCCCATAGATCCCTGTCTCCCTGTCTCCTTTCCTAGCCGCGCATTGTGTGCCTTGGTGATGGTTTACATTGTGACCAAGAGTCAGAAGAAGGTATATCCACCTGGCTTTCCGACTTTACGATTTTGGATTTTCGAAGTCTTGTGTTGTTCCACAATACCTGCACAATACGGACTGTCTGTTTCTCTGCAGAAAGCTACAGCTCAGGCCACCATGGTTTTGTGCTTTGCATGTCTCTTTGCTTTGCTACATACTAGCGTGGATAATCTGAGCCTTCGTTAACGCAGAGAAAGATTAGAGAAGATACCAAGATGGTTTGTGCATGATAACCTAGTTGCCTAAGCTCCAGGCCAAGGAGTAGGTCAAGATCCAACAAGAACGATTCCGACAAAGGGGAATCGGTGCAAGGGCAACACACGTAACCAATTGTAGACTGACGCCAATGTGCTTCCCACTAGTTATCGCATGAAAACTAGTTATCGCGCGAGTTTTCGCGGGGGTTATCGCGCTTCGTTTGCTCTTGTTCCATGTTTCCCCTCTTCGCCTTAGCTCTCAAATTTTTTACTATGGCCCTTGCTGCTGCCCACGCTTGGTGCGAGCACCATCAAAACCTCCTTGGGATTCATCGCCTTGGCGGACTTGAGGGGTTTACGATGGGTGACACCCAAGTGAGGCGCCCTGTGGCGAGTCCTTTTGAGAAGGGTGTGTGAAAGTCCGGGTTCCAACCATATTGACAACCCCCAAAATCGGGGGGGTTCTGCACCACGCCCTAGAGCAGCGCATCCCAGGTATCCTCCTGACCCACATGGAGGGTTCTCTTCCTCCCCGCACCCTTCTCGGCGTGCGCCGTCACCAATTCGACCACCACCTCCACATCCTCCGCATGGAGCTAGATCAAAAATCTAGCAACCCTTGGATTTACCTGGGGCAACTGAAAGATGCAGTTCCTGAGAACCAGGGGGTCCTTCTCTTCAACCATGAAGAGGGTACGATGGATGATGAGCCCAAAGTCCACACCCTTGTCAAAGTGACTCGCCATAGGGCGCCCCACCTTGGTGTCACCCATAGTAAACCCCTTGGTGCCCCAAGGCGATGAATCCGAAGGAGCTGTTGCTGGTGCTCACATCAAGCATGGGCAGCGGCAAAGGCCATGATAAAGAAGTCGAGGTCTAAGACCAAGAGGGGAAACATGAAACAAAAGCAAATGAAGCGCGATAACCTCCGCGATAACCTGCGCAGTAGCGGGTTTTCGCGCGATAACTACTGCGATAACCCCCACGATAACTAGGTTGTCACGCGACAACCCCCGCGACAACTAGTACACTAACCCTGTTCTCACTAGTTAGAGCACAAATAGACCAAATGGCAAAAAGTGCTAAATGGGCAATATTGAGCAAACCAAACATGCAAGGCACGTTGTGGCATCAAATTGCACCCATGAAACACATGAAAGTCCGGGTTCCAACCATATTAACAACCCCCCAAAATTGGGGGGGCTTCACACCGCGCCTTAGAGCAGCACATCCCATGCAATCCCATCCCTACCCGTTTGTTGTCGGTGGATGCCCTTGGGTTGTTTTGCACATCGCCTTCGTGGGTGACGGCGATGAGAAAACCTTTCAAATAGATTGACGAGGAGCAGTAATTTCAGATGGAAAAGAACGAATGGGCAAACATGTGTCACAATCCAATAGGGCTTTGTAAACCATGCCGATCACGAGGTGAGGTCGCTGAACATTGGATGAAGAGATGTCGACATCTTGAATGACAAGACACGCCGGCGGTGCTGGGATCTGTCCTACCAGGTACATCAAAAATAATGCGCATCTGCAGCAATGTTTTAAAAAGAATTTACAACTAAATCGACCTTTAAATCGCAAATTAACGTTGCTTGCTCAACTAAGGCCGAATTTTTGGTTGACACCGATCACAAAAACGTCGTTCCAAATTTGCCATGCAGGGGCTTTCAATTTAGCTAGGGAAAATGCCGTGTTTCCTCTTTTTGTACCACACCGAAAGGGACAATCGTTTGCACGCCTCGCAAAAGCCCCAATTTCGGCTCTCCCCTAGAAACGCGTCAAATGTACAGCACTCACGGTCTTTGAATGATCCGATTTCCTCCCGTGTCTGCACACACATGTTTGCTGGTGGTCCCTTACCGCGCACATTAGCACGCCCACTTGGTAACTAGAATAGCACAAACGTAAGCTTTCACCCATGCTATGTACATAAGGACCACAAGGCCGGTTGTGGAGGCCGTAAACTGCAATTCAATGCTGATTTTATGATGCCAAGAGGAAGTGAGTTGCGGTTTGCTAAAAAATTGTAATTTCGCTTTCGTGGAGTCTTGCATCTAAAGCATCGCGCTGGCACATCGTGTAGCTACATCGACAAACTAAGCTCATCTAACCTCTCAAGGTGTGCAAAACACAGGCACGAGGCGTTGCATTGAGATCTTTGTTGCAAAAGTAGGGTTGCCCTATAGCATTTTGAAGCACGAAATAGCTAACTTTTCATGGCCTATCTCCAAAGCAGTTCCCTATACCGTCGTCTGCTTCGGCACGTGCTGGTTCGCTCCCTCATGGAGCAATGGTAAACAGAGCAACAAGAGGAGAAGAACACAACGCCTAGGCCTTTTTGCAGACAACGGGAGTGACGGTTGGAGAGACGCACACTGTTCGCACCGGGGCCCAATGAGGGGCCATGCAAGCATCCAAGTTCCCCATCCATGGGCACTCTTTTAAAGGTGGTCATTCCATTCGCTACCGTCGTCTATTCACTAGTCCACGTTGTCCGGCACACACCATGCACGGCTGAGATGGGTTGGAGACAGCATACAAGTTCAAGGCACACTAAACGATCAATGCACGTGCTCCCCTATTGCACTTTTTATGCCTTTACAGATGGACATATTCTATTCTTTTTCGCCTGAGACGAAATGATGAAGGAATATGCTAGGCTTGGTTGGGTGGTCTTCCGGGTACTAGAGGACTTGGCAAGCAAACAAGCATACAAATAAAGCCTTCGTGAGCACACCATACTCTGAAAAGCTGCATAACACGTACCAGGGTAGTGCACGGGGCGCGTATGGGGTAAGCTTGGGTTAAACATGCCGCCCCCGCAACCAAGTCTGGCCATATAACGCACATCAAACTTGGGTTTTTTCGCAGAATCGTTGAATATTTTTCGAAAAACATTGCTACACAAGTGAAAAACGGTCCCGGGCTTCAATGTTGCTCTTGTCTTGCCTCATGTCGAGGTACATTCTTTCATCATTAAAGGTCACACTTAATGCTTTAAACAATCTTGACGGCTTCCTCGAGGTGCATACTTGCATTTAAAACTTTCTCCCCCTTATGAAGGTTAAGGTTGTCAAGGGCTGTCTTTCTAAGCTATGTTTCCTTGATAGGACTAACCTTTGATATAATTACATGATCCTCCTACCCTACCCAGGGGTGGGGTATACTTCGTGGCAACCCTGCTGCATGCCTTGTTAGCATTGACATCGTGCAGTAGGCGTTCCGTGGTACAAGGCCTCGTTGCCCCCCCCCCCCCCCCATGGCGGCACGGCACGGCACGGCACAAAACAGGGCGGCACATGGAGATTCCGACCCCCCCCCCTATTCCTACCTCGCCCGACCCTACCCGGAACGGGCCCTTAGAGACGACCGCTATGGAGTGCCAATCACATACATATGGGCCCAATGCATTTGTTTTCTTGTCTCGGGCCCAATGCTAGCATTTCCTGGTGGTCCCTGGGTGGATATTGTTGCTTCTTGGTGGTCTCTGGATGGGCACTGGTATTTCCTAGTGGTCTTTTGATGTATGTTGACAATTGATTCACATTAATAATTGCATTAAACTCCAAACCATAATGCATGAGAAACTATTCCAAAATATTCGTCAAATGGCACAAAGTGAGATGGAGAGACATGCAAGCAAAAGCAACGCAACAATCCATGCAAACTTCTTAAAAAAACTTGTGTCGCATGATGACAAGTCGAAATTTAGCACATAAACCATCACATCTTCAACAACAACATGCAATGATCACAATTGATTCACATTAATAATTGAATTGAAGTCATGAATGAGTTGGAAAACACATGGTGCAACACCAAGAGACAACACACAAAAAGTTGCAAATGCAACAGTCACGAAAAAGAGCAACATGCCGTCCAAATCTGAACCACTGATACATGTATGCCTCTACAAAGGATCTTGTTGGGTAGGAACACTTGGCACGGCACGGCACAAGGCCTCTTTGCCTCTCCCCCCCCCATAGGCGGCACGGCACGGCACGGCACAAAACAGGGCGGCACACGGAGATTCCGATCCCCCCCCCCCTATGCCTACTGCACATCGGCTCTACCTGCAAAACTGCACCCCTAGGCTTACCAACAAAACCAAAGGGATCTTGTGTTCCTTTGTTGTGTTGTCCAAAAGGATTTGCACGCTTTCCTCTATGGGACCTCCCTTAAGGGGTGTGGCAAAAGATAATGCCATGCAGGCGATGGCCTTGTGGGGTGTGGAAAAGAAGAATCAGAGGGTGTGGCAATTTGGTTAAGAGAAGGTTCGTTTGGGGAAGGTGAAGGCTCCAAAGGGTGTACACAAGGGCCGTTGGAAACCAATTTGGTGTCCCAAACTTTAGAGTTTCTACCCTGTGAATCTGCAGCGGTAGGCACCCTTTGTGGTAACTCGGGTTCACACTTCTAACGAATCACAAGCAACTTGGTAACTTTCTTTTCTGTGGCCATGGCAACACCATCCGCGAAATCAATGTTCCTCTCCCTCCCACTCAATTCACGGCACTCCTTCCAAGCAAAATCTGTTTTATGAACAACACACCAACTAGCATTGGTCTTGAAAGTGGGCTTCTCACCATCAACAAGCAATAGGCTCACAAGAAATGGGAACTCTAAAATGTGGCATTGACCAAACTCAGAAATGCACAAGGAAGCGTCCAGCAAAACTCCTCGTAATGACTTGGGACACAACACTTGACCAAACTGCTTACGTTGAGCCCACTGCACATTCACGATTTGGATTTAACAACCGGGGCAATCATCACAAACCAAGACCATAAATATGTCGATTATGCCGAAATCACATCGTAACCTTGGTAGATTGATAGACATGGCAAGCACAGCCCATATCTTCAAACATATTGGAGCACTGGGCCAAAAAAGCCACAAACCCAAGTGCAAACCGCGACCAAAGGTTCCATATGAAAAGCTCTGGCGGGCCCAAAAACAAGCTATGTGTACAGCTCTGCTATGCAGTTAGTCATTGCGAAATGCGACAAATGGAACCGGAAAAACTCGCAAACAACTAACAGTCATCTGATTGATGCAATCCACAAAAAAAGTATTTAGTAATCCTACAACTTCAAAAATTGTAAAACTTCAAAAATGATCAAAACGGCACTCTAAAGTGCTACAGATCCGGCATTGATGGATTCAAAATAATATTAACTACTATTGATGTACAGATGTGCACAAACAAAAAACCCAAATTGAGTTGATGTCGAGGTGGTGATGACTGAGTCAGGCTGGCAAGTTGTATCAGCAGAAATGCTCTTTTCGGCTGATAAGGAAGGGTAGGGTGATTTAATAGGGGGGCTCAAGGGGGACGCCAGAATTGAGATACGGCGCCGCAGCGCTGCGAGGTATCGAAGCGCATGCGACCGAACCGACCTACCATAATGGGGGGGCACATTTGGGCCACTTGAAAGCTTCAACTTGAGTACAGGGTCCGATCCCCCCCCCCTGGGGACCCCCCTCCCCTCCTCCCTCCCTCAGTTCCCTCCCTCCCACCCCCGGCTCCCTCCCTCCCTCCGTCGGCTAAAGCTGCCCCCCCCCCCACCTTCTTCCTCGTCTACTTTACCTCTCTTCCTCCCTCCCTCCCTTGCAATGCAATGCATAGACAACAAAGAGTAAAGAAATTCTCCAATGAGCTTGTCAAGAACACGACATGTTTACTCATCCAGGGGCTGGCCACTTGTAGGATGCCGCAACCTGTTGTGGTGTGCCTTATCACCCTTGCTGGTGAACACCCACTTGCATTGTGCACATGCACCATGGCCATTTAACAAGGCCGTGGGCTGGTGCTCATCGGCCTTCGCCCGCAGCGTGGCATCATACGCCGTCTACCACATTCTTCATCTGTGTGCGTACCACATCCTTATCATCACTAAAGCAGTGACAGGCTAGCCTTTGGCTTACCCAACCAAACAACAATTCCAGTGTCGTAAGGATTCCTATTAAGATAAGCCGACGATCGCTCCGAACAAAAAGTTGCGATCGTTACGTCAACGGGTTAACAATGCGGTGGCAAAGACACGTAATCGGATAGCCCAACTCATGCCTAACGTTGTGGTACAAAGTTTGTTGAAAAACTCGAACGGCCAAAATATGACATATATGGTATGGTCATAGATTACACGTAGATTGGTGATCATCAAAGTGGATGGAGGGCCACCGCTTCAAAAAACAACAAGAGTGTCGTAGCCCAAAAGGTACTTGGCCGTTTGGAACTCCTTTACAATTGGTTTGGCCAAACTACCACTTGGGATGTACAAATGCAAGCATTACAAATGCTACTAGCAAATCCTTAGATGCGCTCCACAGACCAACACACCTTAGTTCAGAACCGGCTATTTTGTGGCCAAGGAGACGGAGCAACAGCGAACAGTGCGCAGCTTTCACTCTTGTTCAACTCTACATAGAATGCACCGTTTCGGCAACCATGCCAAATTATGCCGGATCCAGCAGGAAATTGTATCAGAATGAAAACTATGTAGGTTCCAATCACAATGATATAAAAACTGCATTCATACCGTTCCGAAACAAAGAAATAAATGTCTGCTTGGCCACAAATTTGTCGCCGGCCTGTTGCTCGACACCCAACTTGAGTACGGGCCGCGACCCCCCCACCCCTGTGCTGAAGCATTCAACTCGCCTAAATGTGGCTCCCCAATTCTACCATAATTATAGTCGCCTGCGCTGCGTGACTCCGGCCGGCTCCGCACCAAACCGTTGGACACAGTGTTCTTGTCGCTGGCTTGTTAAATTTTTTTGTATGTTTCATTTTAGCATGGGAATAGTGCTCATGAGGGTTGGTCTGCGCCGATCTTCGCCGATCTGCGCACTCCACTTCGGCCTTGCAGCACGGCGGCTCCTTCGGCGCCTTACAACTTAAACAAAAATGCGTGTCTACAACATGCAGACAGTATCTACAATGGGCAAACAATGTCTACTTGGGGAAGATAGCGTCTGTAGACTGCATGGGGGTGTTCTACTTAACCCGAGTGAGCACACCACACAAGTTTTGTCATCAACTTTTACATTTATCTTCCACGGATCACGTTACGGCGTTTTCTTGGGCTCAAATGGGTTCCGCATTGCAAGCGAAGTTGGAGGCATCTGGGTAGACTGATATGAATGATTTTAATTCAGCCGTGTGTTTGGTTCTAGATGATATGAGGGCTCAAGTTCCTACCGCACGAGAAAGATAGCAAGGCGTTGGTTATTGCCAAGGTTTTTTGGGGCACCTTCTTTGTGAAATGACGGGCAAGTCTATGCTTTTTGCAAATTTCATTGGTTACCGTAACGCAGTTTTGGTATCTTTAACGCTTTATGCGCAGCACGTGCCACGCCCATCGTGTTGGAAGGAGACGACAAGGAGGCGGTGTTCAAGATTTGCAATAACTTGGCACAGAAAGACAAAGAGATGAAAAAATCTCCGGAGCAGCCGGAGTCTTCTGCTCGCTTTCCTTGGGCTTTACAGCTTGAAGAATTGCCTTCTCAATACGCTATTTCGCTCATTCTTTGGAAGAATGTGATAGAAGACGCCTTTTGCGATGCGCCTATTAACAATAGCAAAAAAATTTCTCGGGTTTGAATTAAAAAGACCCATAGAGCTTGGGAGTCCGAGCTTTGTAGAGCTCTTAGGCTCTTGGTTGTGCTTGACCAATCCATTGTGAGTGCCGAGGTTTGTGATGTGTAGCCTGAAGATCTTTGTGAGCGTTTGTTTTTTACCAAGCTCGATCTTGCCTTGCGCATTCAGGAACATGGTAAAGGGAGGTTTATTCCCGCGGCGTTGGAGCTTCGCAATCCTTTGTTTTGAAAGGCAGAGTTAGCCACAGCATGCTTTACTGTCGTCATTGATAAGTTTAGGTCACATCTTTTTCTATGTCAAGGCTCTTCGTGCAATATAGCCTATGCGTTTTCACAATCCGAAACGCCAACAGTTTCGCCGAATGCGATCTCAATACGCCCAACATCAATCTCCAGATGGCGGAAAAGGGCGAAGAGATGGCCGCGGTTACAACCGCAATCAGCGCGCCTGTTCCTAAAGAGCACCACAAGGTTAGCGGAGTGCGCGCACTTGATTAGGTCGCCATGCCTTGTAGGCTTCGAGCTTGCTTATCATGATGGCGTTCCAATGCGCCGAAACGTTTGGTCAACATTTTGACGCGTTGGAGTTTTTCTACATTTAAAACTTCCGTTCTTCGCGGTTGGGGTTCAAGTTATTCACTGCTTAGATAAACTTGCTTATGCAAGGGAAGTCATTGCCGAATATTTAGATATCGGCCCAATATCCCCATGTCAAGCAAGTGAATTGCGATTTCTTGTTCTGTGGTCTGTTGTAACCAAGTTTCAGCCAAATGGCGATGTAAAGCGTCGCTCTACAACTAATTTGAAAAATCAATACCTTCGTCACTGTATCTTCCTTCAAATTGGACCATTGGGAAGTTGTTTACCCGATACTGAAGCCTGGCATGCAGTGTGCAAAGGTTGACCTTTGGCATGCGTATTTTCATGCGCCCGTCTCTAACCATTTCTTAAAATACGTCGGTGTCAAGTTGGAGTCCGACTTTTATAAGTTCAATGGCTTGCCCTTCGGGCTTAATGCTTCACGCGAGATCTTTTGTTCCTTTATGTGTGTTCCTTTGCGTTTGTGGCGGCAACAAGGGCTAATGGTCTTTGTTTATATGAATGATAGATTGATTTTGGGAGGATGTACGTCGCGATACATCTAGCGGAACATTATGTTAAATTCGGTATGGTTATAATATTCCGCTAGGCGTAACACTTATTCCGCTAGGCGTAAGCAGGATTTTATCTGTCTACCGGAACATTGTATGGGCCATTAGGCGCAAGGAATACAGCTAGTTGTTCCGGTAGACGTAAGCATCTACCCCATCCTATAAAATGTTACTTTGTTTCATGCAACTCCAACAAAAGATGTTTCTTCATGTTGTTAGGCCAAAATGATAGCACACCCCCTAAATTACGTAAAAAAAATGCAATAAATCCGGTCATCCTATGTTTCTGTTGGGTGCCTTCTCAAAAACACCAAAATCTACCTTGATCCTTGCCATCATGGCACACATGCAACATTGAAGTTTGAATGTTGTTAACAAGTATTGTGAAACTCTTCGACAAACAATGCGCATATGCGAGCCACACTACCCATATTTTTCATCTTGGATTGGGAAGACACCTCTTCTCGAATGATGATCTTAAATTTTTCTTTACCCCAAAGCTTGTTCAGATCACTGACAAATCCAAGAAACTGTGGACCACAACAACACGATAATTCCATTTTGGGGGAAAATATGCCACTTTTCGCCAATGAATTTTTGGTTGCTTGTGTTATTTTGCGCTAGTGCATTCATGTGCACATTGTGTGCAATTTCAAGGCTGTTTCAAAAAAGCTTTGAATTCGATACCCCACGCGCAGTTCTTGCGCCTAAAGGCAGGACTCGGCATGTTCTACTTGTTGATACCTGTGCATGAATGGTGAATGCCCATTTCCAAATGTCATCATGGTACTTCTTAGCCACAAACAATGTGCTGTGGCTTCCCCTAATGGACCTTTATTCTGTCCGCTTTAGCACCTTTGTCCAGGGTTGAATGCCTCACTCATTAACATCCAATTACTAACTCGGCAGTGAAGCTAAATTGTTTTGTCTTTCTCATTTATTTATATTCTGTCATAGTTATGTTGTAAATATTGAGCTACTTGAAATGGAGATGGACTGAATTGCTACACTTTTGCAACTTTTTAATTGTAAACCTACTTGCTTTTGTGAACATTGATGTTATTGAAAAGATCAGAAATTAGTTTGTTTTTAAAAAAAAACCAGAAATTGGTTTTCCATACATGCATACGTCTTGCGGAACAGATAAGATTGGTTCTTACGTCTAATAGCCCATATAACGTTCTGGTGGACGTACAAAATTTGACTGACGTCTTGTGGAATAGGTGTTACGTCTAGCAGAATATTATAATGGACCGGATTTAACGTTATAATGTTCCATTAGGCGTATCGCGACGTATACTCGCTTCCATACAGCTGCATACCTAGAGATGCTGCTGATATGCTGTGACCCAGCGCGAACTTGCCGACCGAGTGCGAGAGGCCCTGTGGCACACGGGGTGGGACGCAACGCAAAAAAACCTCTTTTACAAAATCTAAACCTCACTCTTATGAAATTCTATAGCAGAGGGCAAATCAGCAACGGTTGAAAACTAATTCATGTTCCCAGATGGTTGGTGGTATGCCAAATCACCAGCATGCAGATTTGCCACAAAGCTGCACCCTACTTGGGGAGAAAATTTGCAATACAGCAAGCAGAAATACAGGAAATAATTGCACTGCACGCACAGTGTCTGTGGCGGGGGCAGGGGGGGCAGGGCTCACCCAAAAAATGAATCACCAGAACCATCAGTTTGGGGGACATTAAATAGGAATGTTTTGATTGACATATCAACCTTTGTAGCAGTTGTTTGCAGAGAGCAGAGGTAGAAACCTTCGTCCCAACGAAGATGATTGAATAAGAATGAAACAGGGGTCAGACAGAGGTCATACGCGAAGAAATAAATAATAATTCACACAATGAAATCGCAAATATATTCTTCCAATCACGGTTGCTGGACAATGGGTAGAGCGGTTTGAATCCCTGAGTCTGACGGTACTCGGTGGTTAATGGAGCACATTTGGCCAGTGGCTGCCAGCAATTGGCAGTAAACCGATGACTGTTGGCCACTAACGCAGTTGACTGATAAGAGGCAGCCTGGGCAGCTGTGCCTGGTAGGCAAGAGTCTGGAGCTGGTCGGCAGTGAAAACTGGACTGCGGCACTTTGGGCTGATCTGGGAAACACAAGGGGAACCCCTGTTGCCACCGCGTCCCTCCCTTTCGCATCCATCTCATGGCACAATTTCCACTGAACAGTGGACCCACTGTAACACCGTTTGCCTCCTTTGCGGCTGCCTCAGGCACTTTTCAGCTGTCTGAATGTGAACGACTCTGGGAGTAACGAAGGGGTTGCATCCTTAAGGCGAGGGAGCACCTAAGGCACGTGCTGTTTTTACACTTTTACAGAACTTTGCAAGCTTTGTGCCTTGTGTTGGCCTCGGCAACTGCTGACTTGACCTGACGTTTTGTACATTTGACCCTGCTGAAACACACGGAAGCATGAGTTGCTCTCCAAAGATCTCCAAGGAAAGAACGTTCAATAAGAGTCGAAGTGCCTCAGCTTATCGGAGATATGCGCAAGGATGTGCCTGGGTAGTTTCGAGTGTGTTCACACCTGTACCCACCACGTCCCTGTTCCCACCTCCCTTCCACGCTCACCCACAACTACCATGGGGTCCCTTGCCCCAATTCCACCCCTGGCCCGCCTGCCCGCCCTCTCTCCCCTTCATACCCTCCTACCTGTGCCAGTAGCCCCATGTGGTAGTGGGCGGGTGGGTGGGCTCAGTGGGACCAGTGTTTGTATGTTCTGGAAGTGCAAACATCCTCTGACCCAAGGTTGTTGGCTGCAGAAGAGCAAAGCACTTACTCGCCAGTGGTATTCAGCGATTTGGGTCTGGGTGGACGGGTGGGAGCAGGGTGGAATCATTCAAAAGGATTTTTGGATAGGTCAGAGGTGATGTTGGCTCGTGGTTCAGGGTTGTGGCAACTCTGTGAAATGGCTGAAGTGCATGCCCAGCGCCTGGGCCACGACATGATGCAGCAATCTGTACACACACGGCGGCATGGCGGGTGACGCTGGTTGGCATGGGCCCTGGAGGAGGCTGCATGTCACTTCAGCTCAGTGTCACCCAATCAGCGGCCAGTTCGGGCGGTGCGCACCTCGCTCAGGGGCAACTTGTGTGTCAGCCGCGGCAGACCCCAATCGGCAAAGAAAGGGGTCGGGTGTGCTCATGGTCAGTCAAACAGGTCCTCAAAGGGTCAGGGACAGCGCGGGACAGGCCATTACGAGAGGCCTCGAGATACCCCAACCTCGTCACCAAAGGCACGACGAAGGGCTGTATTGCGGGGGCAGTGCAAATATCCCTCGCCATGATGAGACGGGGATCGGGCACTGCATCGGCCCACGGGGGCCGATTAATCAATCTTGACCTCCTTCAGCCGCCGGGCGTGCCATGAAAGCACGCAGCCGAGCACGGGGAGCAGGATGGGGAGGAGGCTGCAACCGGCGGCCACCACGGCCCAGTACGGATGGGGGCATGCCTCGTGGGGACGCAGCGTGGGGGACGTGGGGAACAGCAGACTGAAGAACGAATGTGGTGCCTTTGGGAGCAGATCAAGACAGGCTTTTGGGAGGAGCCAAAAGAGGGCCGCAGGGGGGGGGGGGGGCGTCGGAATCGATCTCGACGTCCTGCTAATGGATTGCTGGGCGGCATTGGAGGGCCTTACACGGACCGCAACACATGCCATACACACTGACCACTGAAACCACACACGCCTTGACAACCAACGTACTCGAGCATACTACAAACCCAAAATGGGAAAGGGAGGGGGAGGGGGGCGGGTGTCAAGTTGACACCCGCCCCTAAAGTGGGAGAGGGGGCGGGGGGGGGGGGGGCGAGTGTCCAGTTGACACCCGCCCCCAAATTGGGAGGGGGTGGGGCGGGTGTCAAGTTGACTCCCGCCCCCAAAGTGGGAGAGGGGGGGCGGGCGTCAAAATGACGGCCGCCCCCAAAGTGGGAGGGGGGGGGGGGGGGTGTCAAGTTGACACCCGCCCCCAAAGTGGGAGAGGTGGGGCGGGTGTCAAGTTGAGACCCACCCCCAAAGTGGGAGGGGGAGGAGGGCGGGTGTCAATTTGACACCCGCCCCCAAATTGGGAGGGGGGGGGGGGCGGGTGGCAAGTTGACGGCCGCCCCCAAAGTGGGAGAGGGGGGGCGGGCGTCAGAATGACGACCGCCCCAAAAGTGGGAGGGGGGGGGGGGGCGGGTGTCAAGTTGACACACGCCCCCCAAAGTGGGAGGGGGGGGACGGCCGCCCCTAAATTGGGAGGGCGTGGGGCAAGTGTCAAGTTGACACCCGGACCTAAAGTGGGAAGGGGGGGACGGCCGCCCCTAAATTGGGAGGGCGTGGGGAGGGCAGGTGTCAAGTTGACACCTGCCCCCAAAGTGGGAGAGGGGGGGCGGGCGTCAGAATGACGACCGTCCCCAAAGTGGGAGGGCGGGTGTCAAGTTGACACCTGCCCCCAAATTGGGAGGGGGGGCGGGTGTCAAGTTGACGGCCGCCCCCAAATTGGGAGGGGGGGGCAGGCGGGTGTCAACTTGACACCCATCCTCAAATTGGAAGGGGGGGGGGGGGTGTCAAGTTGACACAGACGAACAGATCAATAGCCTGATTACCAATCCCCTCAATTCACATGCAGACACACACACACACACACACACACACACTTTTGTTGAAACTGAAGTGCAAAGAGAAGAACTCGCACGCCTGAACAGACGCCTTAGAGCACAGGGGATGCAGTCAGCAGCCGGCGGCACGCAAACAAAACGGGGTAAAGCACAGCCCTGACACACGCACACACGACCGCTGGTGCCAGTAGCGCTACAGCAAATTCCCGCCCGATCGGTCAAATGAGTGGTCGTGGGCAAGACTGGCCCCTGCGTAGGGTCTGCCAAACCTACGGGGGCCATCGCCAGATGTGCGTCAGCGCAGCCCTGGGGTCCCCCCAGCAAACTGGTCGGGGGGCCCGGAGCACTGTGAGGTACACATCGCTGGTCGGGCATCAGGGAAAGGGGCCCGGGTCCAGAAAACCAAACACCATCGCCGTGGGTGACCCTCCAGAGCACACCCAGAGGACCCCCCAGAAAATGGCACAACAAAATCGCAAAGAAAAGGGGAGCCCCGGGGAACTGAGGCGAAAAGGAGGGGCAAGGAACTGTCTTGGAAATTGACAGGGGCCACTGGTTGGCTCCGGGGGTTGGAGGGTCATCAATGGCTGCCGTAAAAAAAAAACAACAGGGCGCACTTCAACGAAACTCTTTGACAAAACACATCCTTCACTGCCACCCCCGCCCTGTTCCATCGCTGGATTTATCAACAAACACCCTTTGACAAAGGACCTCCCGTCCTCTCCATTACCCCCCATTTCGCCTCAGAAAAACTTGCCAATGCGCCCCCCGACCCCCTGGGAGGACCACACAAATGCCTTTCTTTTTTCGGGGGGGGGTTCGGGCGCAAATGTCCCATTTTCAGCAAAAAAAAAAACCGGAAACCGGCCACTTTGTCCCAGCCCCCCCCCCCTCTTGTTTCTGTCAAACCGCCCACCCCCGCAGACATGTTTCCGACACAAATTCAGAAATGGGGAGTTCTGAGGCCTGATTGAGGGTGGCGAGGCTGCTGCTGGGGGGCCCGCCGAGGCCAAGGCGGGCATCGACACCTGCTGACGACGGCAAACAGCTTCGCGGACACGAGGCAGCAGAGCACCAGCACCCACGACATGAAGATCCACGAGACGATGTCCCACATCGTGGCCACGTCGAGGGGGCAGAGGGACAACAGGTACCACAGCAGCGACGGGTCGAGCACCGACGAGGCACCGCCTGAGAGACCAAGAGTGGGTCCGTGCGCCGCAACGCCTGAGGATGTCCGGTGCGCGTGGCGAGGGCGGAGCAAACGGGGGGGGGGGGGACCGGCGGAATGGGGCGGGGGCCCCAGTCACTCCAAACACCACTAACCCTTTGTACCGGCACCGCAAACCCGACCCATGGCATTGTCAAAATTTTTTGTCCACACGCGACTTACGCCATAATAAAAAAAGTGTGCACGACCGACACCACACAACACTAGCGACTTACGCCCGGCACCGTACGAACACGGCGCGCCCTCCGCACGCCCCTGCGGTCACAATAGCAGTGCGGTCCGATGGGCATGACCAGCACCTCCCGTACGACGGCGCATCTCTCCGCCAGACCCCGGACCTACGAGTCTTTGGCCGCCCACCACTCGTTCCCAGAGGCCGATGGCAAGGCTCGCCTTGCAGAGCGGTGCCGTTGCGGTATCGTTGGTTCCCCGATCCCCGACCTCCGGCGTGGGGCAGGCCACCGAAACAGGGGAGGGGGTGGTCGCAGGGGAGGCCAAGCCCCCCCCCCCCCGCGCACCGCGGCGCGTCGTCTCGCCGAGCCCCGGCACTACCAACGCTCGTGGCACCCTCGACAATCATCCGTCGTGTCATTCGTCCGCCCCCGCGACCGTCCGGCAGTGCGCACTCGGCCATTGCGCCCGCCCATCGAATGGTCACGGGCCGCTGCCCGGCACCCGCACTCCTCCTCCCGCGGCCTCGTTTGCCGCGGCATTCATCGTCGTCCGCCGTCGCGCGGACCACAGAAAGTCTGACGGGCCAAGGGGCGTCCGGGGCTCGAGAGGCGTCGTCGGCGGGTCCGCTCCCATTCCGCCGCATGAGAGCGGCCCAGCCCCTTCACATCCCCCCAATCCATTGGCCACCGGTCCATTCCCCCGCCATGCGGCCGCAGCCCTGCGGGTCTTGGAGCCCCTACCAGCCCCCCTCCCTCCTCAAGACCCAGAGACAATGGGGGGGGGGCGGGGGCAGACAAATGGCGACACAGGCCTGGGCCACAGGAGGGGCAAGCAAATCCCCCCCACCCTCGCACCCACGCCCCCCGTTCCCCCTCTGCGCACCGCCGATGCCCCTGGGCCCTGCGTTCCATGTCCCACACGCGGGGCTTGCCCTCACTGCCACGGGGCTGAAGGACCGATATGCGAAGCATCGCCCGGCGCCGGCGTGGGAGGAACGCCGAGGGGCCGGGGCAGCACTTGTGAGCGGACGGACGCCGGCCCCGCTCTCACGCACCAAAAACATTGGGACGAGCGATGGAGACGATGTGTTTTGAAAAACTCGGACAAGTGCGTACACCCGGAAATCCCACCCGACACACGTACTCCCCCCCGCCCCCGACACACGTCCTCCCCCCCGCCCCCGACACACGTACTCCCCCCCCCCCCCGACACACGTACTCCCCCCCCCCCCCCGACACACGTACTCCCCCCCCGCCCCCGACACACGTACTCCCCCCTTGCCCCCGTCTCCGGGACGGCCGACCCCCGGAGTAGTCAAACAGGACAAGTCATCCGGGGGCTCCGTTGACACAACCAAAACACGTTCGGGCCCACAGAGGGTCAGAATGTGCGGTGGCGAGAGGCCAAGAGGCACCGCCAAAGGCAAACAAATAGATACCGAGGCCTTGTGCCAAACCCCCCCCCCACAAATTTCCCATGGCCCCCCCCCTTGGGCAGACGCGCCCGCCTGTGCAAAGGATCTCGACGGTGAGGAGCCCCCTGGGTCGAATCAGTCACCGTCCGGTCGACCACGAACCTCTGCAGCCGCCCGAGCCTCAGGCGCCCCCCAGGGCCCAGGGTCGGACGACTGCTGAGGTGATTGGCAGGATGGGCCCCTTGAAGAACCCGAGCCGCTGGGGTGCAGCTCCCGCAGGAATCAGCCAAGGAATCGGGCACCCCCCGCCGCAACGCCCCAACACACCCCATCCGACCCACAACTTCATCCGCAAAAGGCTGCAGGGACCACAGAACCTCAGCCCAACTAACAGCCCCACCCCCCCCCCCCCCCCCAAAAAAAATTCTCAAATCCGGGGTCCACCTTTGGCAAACCGCTGAGCAGGATGAGGGGGGGGGGCGGGGGTGCAGATCACTGGGGGCTATTGCCTATTGCATGCGATGATGCACAATAGGCAATGAACCAGAAAGCCACGAAGCCTCGGCTCACAACGCCGCAAAGCACCCGATGCTCCGCGTTGGGTTTCCCCACCAAATTACAGCACCGCGCGACCCGGCAGGCCGCATTTTCGATCCCTCGTGGCGTGTGATTGCCGGTCTATCCTTCTGGATGAACTCGGCCCTGTGCAACCTCTGAAGGGCATACACACCATTTCCGGGTAGTCCTTTGTCAGGCGAAGTAGAGGCAAGGGAGGCATCTGAAGAAGGGGGGGGGGGGGGTTGCCATAAAGGCTGAGGAAACTGTAGGCCCCCCCAAAAGAGGGGGGGGGGGTCTCTCAAAACCCACCGGGGCGACACGCTGATCATTTTGAGGTACGGTTTGAGGGCGAAAGGCACTTGACAGGGCTTTGGGGCCCGTCACTGCAAAACAGTTTTCTTCGTTGCCCAGGGCCGGTCTTGTCGGCCCCAGTACCCGCGTTGGAGCCGCCGGAGGGTGGGGGTCAGGGGGGGGGGGGGGGTCAGACGGCCCTAAGAGGGGCCAAATGGCTACGGACTGGACCGTCTTTCGTGCAGGATGGCCCGGAATGGAAGCCGGCGTTCTGTTGGTGAACGTGGGCTCTGTTCATTGCAGATTTGGTGGCCCCGGATCCATGTCGAAGGGGACGCCAGCGGTCGAACGCGGTGCGCGCCGTGCCGCCTCCGGCCCGAAACGGCACTGTCGGGGAAAGAGGACCGGCCGGTTCGGGCATCGGGGCACAGGGGCGCCGGGCACGAGGATGCCGGGGCACGGGGGTCGCGGTCACAGACCTTGCGGCAACCCGGAGTACAGCGCCGTGGGCCCGGTTTGGGTCGCACGCGCTGTGTGTTGCGCGTCGGCGGCCTGCGAAAAGGACCCGTCCGAGGGGCTGCGGGCCGTCGCGACCGTTGACTGCAAAGCACCGCGCGGAGATGGTGCCGACCGGCCCACCCCAGGGGCGTGGGAAGGAGGAGGGCAGCGACAGGCAGTGGTGCGAATAGGGGGTCCGGTTGGGTGCTGAGCGAGGGAACGGCATCATGGGAAGGGGGGGGATGGGAAGGAGAGAGGAGCCCGCGACCCTCATGTGTGCTGGGTGAACGAAGGCGTGAGCTCGAGATACGACAGTACGAAACACAGGTCTCATGCCCAAGATTTGAGCCCTGGACGTTCCCGGGCGAATAAAACACAAAACATTCCCACGACATTTGGTACGCTAACTGCTGGTGGTTGCCGGTCATAACCGTCGGTTGACCGCCAAACACCAGCAGTTAGCCATCAACCGCCAGTGACCAACCGCAAACCGCCAAGCCACGTGCCGGGAAAGCACGGAAACAACAGAAGGTAGACCCGTATCCGTTATGGAAACCCTTCGTTGTGCTCACGCCACTGAGAATGAGACCTTGAGGACAGGTCTGCTTCGACATGTTGCCTCTGTTGTGCTGAGCTGCAGCCCGCGCCACGATTGCACTGCCGCTTCACGACCGGCACTCGAGTCGATGGGCACACAATGCTGGCGCCGTGCTGGACCGCGGCATCCCTTCCCCCCCCCCAGAACCCCCCGTGAGAGGGTTGCGTCATCATGGAACAGGAAACAGTGCCCCCCACCCCCCACCCCCGCCCACAAACAGCCAAACACGCAAAACTCGTGCACCGTACTTTTGCCCCCCAAACAACAACACGCCTGAAGATGCTGCACACCACCGATGGGTACCCACTGCCCACTGCCGCCAACCGCCAACGCTGAAGTAGAGGAGGTCCCATGACGATGAAGCAGAGAGTGCCCCCGTGAACGTTCGTTTCTGTTGGCGGCACGAACCCTTGTTCGTCTTTTGTTTTCCTGATGGGCGGCCCTGCCTTGCCATGCTGGCGCCGGCGATGCTTCACATTCAGTCATTCCCATGGCGGTGATGTGGGACATGTAACACAGGGCCAGGGGGTGTCCGGATCACCAAGTGCTGGTTGGCGGTGGTTGGCGGTTGGTGGTGGCGGTTGGTGGCGGTTGGCGGTTGGCGGTTGGCGGTTGGTGGTCCCTGGGGGCTGTCCTTAAGGACTGTCCCTCGCAAAAAAAAAAAGATCTGGGTCCTGGGACGCCAAGGGGCAGCAGCAGCAATTGTGAGCAGAAGGACCACGGTCCCACTCTCACCGACTGAAAATACTTTTCCCAGTGGCTTGGAAGAAGCAATGTGGACAATTATTCCTAAAACTTAAACCAGTGCGTACACTAGAAACACCAACCGGCACACTTGTTTGGCCTGCATGGCACCCCCCCCGCCCACACACACGCACACACACACACATGAAGATCGGTGCATACGTCAGTTTCAGAGGATGGTGTGGCAGACTCTGGTGAAGAACTTTCAACGACTGACAGTTCGTCCGTCTGCGAGGATTTGGTCTCGGAATTGGCACGCTGCAACCGGAAACGGAGAGCGATCAAGCCGAGCACACTCCCCCGCACGCACACGCACGCGCACCTGCACGCACACGCACACATGCGCGCGCGTGCACACACGACCAACGACACATCAAGTGTTCAACGCCTCGATCTGCAATTTTGCACTTCTGGGATTGATATGTTCTCCGACAGATGCATTTGTTCCGTTAGAACAAATGTCAAAGCGTTCTGATGCCGCAACTGTACTAAGTGAGATGGGTGAAGAAATATACAGAACTGGTCGTAATACAGGAAAGCGTATGAATACTACAAAAGAAGCTCATTGATTTCTAACAGTTGCATTGAATGCGGAGATTGATACTCAGGTGCTTATGGTGATAATAGACATTCATAAGCTGCGTGTAGATGAATAAAGCCACGTGCATCTGACATGGTTGAGTCGTTAAGAACAACTACGGCGGCTACTACCTAATGTAACAGAGGTCTAACAAGGACAGGAAACCCTGCCTCAGAAAGGTACACAACAGAAGATTTACAAAAATGGAAATGAGTGGAGAGCCACAGACCGTCAGATTCTCTGCTGTCTCCCACCTCAAGTGACTATCAGGATGTCGGTGCACGGTTTTCTTCGAGAATGAGGGTCAGCGCACCACAGCCACAACCAGAACCACAACCATACGGCCATCAGCATCACACTCCCACCACCACCACCACAACAACAACAACAATCAAACCCCAATCTGGCCCAAGACTACCGTATGCCCCAACACGACGGCCACCACATCCACATTCATTGGGGGCGTTTTCGCACAGCGCGGGCACAGCGCGGGCACAGCGCCAATTATTGCGGTGGTTATCCAGGTAACAACCCTGAAAACCACTCACCTGCGGAATCATGCACAACCAATTCAAAACTCAAAAATTCAAACATCTGATGCTTGCCATGGGTCCCAGGGACCTAAATTCTGCCCCCTACAGCCCCGTCCACTGCAGCACCCATTCAATGACGTCCTTTCAATCTTCTGAACTTACCGAACTCCCGGTGGTGGAGAACAGCCAACTTTTCGCACAGCGCGCGCACAGCGCGCGCACAGCGCACAGTACGCCCCCATTGCAGATCCACAGACGCACAAGGACAGCAGCAGCAGCAGCAGCAGCAGCAGCATGGGCCGTCACTCCAGCCCATGCAGCCGCCGCCGCCGCCGCCGCCGCCGCCGCCGCTGACACTCCAGCGCAGTGAATGTACTGCGGCATTGGGTAGCGATGCGGAGGTCGGAGGCACGCATACCCGAAAGGACTCCGCCGGGGAGAGCACTGCTGCTCTGGGGCTCTGGGAGTCCGGCCTCGGGCTTGTGTCTGCACAAACAACAGGCGCATGGCCCCTGACATGCACCGTCCGTGGGAACTCATGTGTGACAGGACACAACGACTGCTGCACCCCGGCCACGGCCAGTGGGTGTGCACCACACGTCGCTTTGCAGGGGCAACGGCAGCGCATGCGACAGCACACCCACTACTGTCGAAGTAGGGATTTTACGACGCGTCGGGCCCCGACACCTCCCGACGCGTCGTACATCCCCGACGCGTCGGGCCCCGACACCTTGTATGACGCTGTACGACGCGTCGTACTGTGTCGTACGACGCTTGTACGACACAGTACGACACTGTACGACACTGTACGACACAGTACGACACAGTACGACACAGTACGACACAGTACGACACAGTACGACACAGTACGACACAGTACGACACAGTACGACGCGTCGTACTGTGTCGTACGACGCTGTTACGACACTGTACGACACTGTACGACACTGTACGACGCGTCGTACAGTGTCGTACAGTGTCGTACGACATATATATGTATATATATGTATGTATGTATGTATATCTCTCGGGGACATTCAGAACCCCAAAACGGTCCGCTGCCATCGTTTACCCGCATAGAGGGGGAGGGCGGTCTGGGGTCTGTAGACACTGTGCACCACAGGTAGACGCGGCCTGCTAATTGTAGACACTGTCGGCATGTTGTAGACGCGAAGTGCCAATATTTGGGAAGGGGGCCGAAGGCCCCCTTCCCCCAAAACGGTCCGCTGCCATCGTTTACCCGCATAGAGGGGGGGGGCGGTCTGGGGTCTGTAGACACTGTGCACCACAGGTAGACGCGGCCTGCTAATTGTAGACACTGTCGGCATGTTGTAGACGCGAAGTGCCAATATTTGGGAAGGGGGCCGAAGGCCCCCTTCCCCCAAAACGGTCCGCTGCCATCGTTTACCCGCATAGAGGGGGGGGGCGGTCTGGGGTCTGTAGACACTGTGCACCACAGGTAGACACGGCCTGCTAATTGTAGACGTTGTCGGCATGTTGTAGACGCGAAGTGCCAATATTTGGGAAGGGGGCCGAAGGCCCCCTTCCCCCAAAACGGTCCGCTACCATCGTTTACCCGCATATAGGGGGTGGGCGGTCTGGGGTCTGTAGACACTGTGCACCACAAGTAGACGCGGCCTGCTAATTGTAGACACTGTCGGCATGTTGTAGACGCGAAGTGCCAATATTTGAGGTTTCCCCTTTTGGACTGTTTTGACCAAAATGGAAACGCATTTGGACCCATTTTGCCCCGTTCTGACCAATCTGTTTTTTTTTCCATTTACATGTGTTTATATGTCTACATATGTATATGTCTGTGTGTGTCGTACTGTGTCGTACTGTGTCGTACTGTGTCGTACTGTGTCGTACTGTGTCGTACTGTGTCGTACGGTGTCGGTGCTGTACGACACCTTGTACGACACTGTACGACGCGTCGTACATCCCCGACGCGTCGGGCCCCGACGCCTTGTACGACACTGTACGACGCGTCGTACGCTCCCGACGCGTCGGGCCCCGACGCCTTGTACGACGCCCCGACGCGTCGTACAGTGCATTTCCGACAGCACTCAGCACACCCTCCGAACCAATGCCGTCACTTGCCTGTCATAACTGTCGGTTGACCGCCAAACTCTGGCAGTTAGCCATCAACCGCCAGTGGCCAACCGCAAACCGCCAAGCCACGTGCCGGGAAAGCACGGAAACAACAAAAGGCAGACCCGTATCCGTTATGGAAACCCTTCGTTGTGCTCACGCGACCCGGAATCACTGCCATCCAGTGACTAAGAGGAGCGGGGCGCGGGGACATTCGTGGTGCACCAGGCACTGCGTTGTTGCAGGGCATTGGGGGGGGGGGGTGAACCTCCCCGGAGGAACATGGCCCATCCTTTGCGAGGCAGTCCGGAGATGTGCCTGCCGGATGCCCAATGACGGTTTGAAGGGCAAACCAGAGAACCAACTCTGCAACGGGGGCGCCTTCAAAGTTCTGAACTCGCCGGAGAACGGTGTCTCAGCGTTGCATTTTCCGATATTCTGTCACACGGTGCAGGCATAGCTCAAGAGTCCGGGGGGCGGGGGGGGGGAGCCTTGTGTACTGTGGTACTGTGGTACTTGCCCCTACTTAAGCAAAGGTCTGGCCCGGGTTGCGCAAAAAATTTCGTGGGGGGAACTTCGGCCCCTGAAAACCGAAATTTCCCTCACAAAACGTTCCCCTGCCATAACCCCCCCCCCCCCGTGTGTATGGCTTTCAGGCTTTCGGAGTGTGGTTTGGCTCGGCGGGAGGTTGAAAAGCTGGTGAACCCTCGTCCTGCAGGTCTACAGCAGCAGCGGTTGGCGAAGCAAAATTCTCCGCAACTGTCGAGCCTCATCACGATTGGATTCTTGCACTTCAGGGGGCGAGCCAGAGCAAGAGCCCGCCACACGTACGAGTGTCGTGGGCCGGGCGCCCATCTGCGGGGGTTGGGGGTGGACGACATGCCCTCGGCATTGGATTCCGAGCCCCGCGGCCCGGCAACCGCCGTTGGTTGGCTGGTGTCCGTCCCCAACGCCGTGAAACTGGGCGTTCCACGGCTCAAAAATGGGTGAAACCACGGACCCTCGGGTTTGGACACCCCCCACTAACTGTCGGCCGGAGGCCCCTCGGGGGGGCCGGGGGGGGGGAGGGGGTTCCTGGAGGGCCGATTGAGGGGGGGGGGGGGTCCGGGGAGGGCGATCTGGGGCGGGGGGGGGGGGGTATCGAAACCTACCGCCACCCCATGACACCATTTGGCACCGGACCATTGGAATGCTGCACACATGGGTCCCCAGCCTTTGGTGGTGGGTGCTTGTCATCTGCCACGCTCCCGTGGGTGGAGTTACACTCGCACCCGACGGTCCAATTGTGAAAGGTTCGCCGGTGCTGAAACTTCGATGTCGAACACGAAACGAATTGAATGGTCGGGGAGCCAGTGCCGCCCTGTGTCCTCCGACTGGCCACCGCAGCGGGGCTGCCGTTGTGCAAAAGAGGACCCGGTGGGACGGGACTGCGGGGCATTGCGTAGCCATTCAGCGTTGCGCAGCAGCAGACCAACACCTGCCAGAGCGTCCTCCGTCGACTTGCCACCGTCATTCAGCGTGAAGGCCTGGGACACAGACACGGCCCCAGTCCCTCCGAACGGCGCAGGCTCCGCCGCAGAGGCAAAGGGTGGGAGGCAGCCACCGCAGGCGGGAAAGGCAGAAGGGGGGGGGGGATGTGGTTGCCGAGGGCAAGGCAGGCGGATGCGGGTATCCACGGTGCAAGTCCTCTGGTCCAAGGATTGGACGGGGAGGGGGGTAAAGGAGGTTTGGCCCGGGAGGAGGCGAGGAGGGGGCGGGCTTTGGACCGGTGACCCCCCCCCCCACCACCACCATCCACCCACCCACCCACCCACTGTCGGTGTTCTTTGGGCTGTTGAAGGGATGTGGTATGCAGCCCCGATCTCCCATCTTTGAAATTCATTGGAAATACGTGTATCCCGTAGCAACACTGTGCTGTGGCCCACTTCACGTTGTAGAATGTGCGCTTCGAAAAAGATAACAATCCTTGTCACAAACCTATGGCAATTATGGGTAATGAAATTTGCTTTGGGGCTACAATCTGGATATTCTGTGTCTCGGAAAATCTGAATCGGCAAATTCAGGAGCGACAAAAACCGTGCCATTTATTAAAAATGAGCGATCAAATCATGCATAGTTCCCAAAAATTGCTCATGCAAAACAGTGGACAGTTGCTGTCGCTTCCTGGTTGATTCTGGATGGTTACTGCTATTTCCTGCCTTCTACCCTGTTTATCCCCTTCCCCCTGGGATGTCATCCCAAAATTACTGCGGAAACTTTTCGCATCCACCGCCCCAGACCACCTCTTCGAAGACAAGCACAAGCAGTGGAACACACATACCGTCCGAAAAATGTGTGGCAAATTTCGCACTGAAACGCGAAATTGCACACAACCAAATCGCTAGCCCCCCTGCTCCCCCTATTGGGCATTCTGGCAGACAGACAAGTGACGCACGGAGGGATTGAGGCATGGGCGGAGGTTGAGGGATTTGGAGGGGGGGGGTAGTAGGTATGTGTGTGTGCGCCAAGGTATGTATCCCTTATTGCAACGCCGTGCCCAGATTCGCAGGTGCCTGCAGAGCGGTCCCGGCACCTGCTCAGTTTAGCGCCCTGGCGGAAATCCTTGACGCACGGGGCCGCGGTTGGGAAAGCGGTTGGGGAGCAGATGCGGCGGGTACAAAACCGTTGCAGCCGCAGTTGGAGTTGGGAGGACGCGGTCGGAGCATGACTGACAGTTCCCGTTTGGGGGCACCCCCCCCCCTCGAAGCCCTTCAAGCGCAAGCCTGGGAGGGTACCACGGTGTGCCCTCCACAGGGCTTCCCGTGAGGGAAAAGAAAAGGGTTCGTAACGCCACCAGAAATGAACGTTCACGGGACGCTCGCTGCTTCATGGGAAAGACATGGGCAAGACGCAAGACCACAGAAACAGCATCGAACAATGGCTGGCGGTTGGCGGTTGGCGGTTGGCGGTTGGCGGTTGCTGGTCCTTGGGGGCCGTCCTTAAGGGGGTCTTAACGAAACAAAATTGGGGTTCTTCAGGACAGCCCTGGGCTGGGGAGTGCCATGGTGTGCCCTTGAGGAGGGCGGGGGATAAAGAGGCAGGGCACTGAAGGAGAAGGGGGGGGGGGGTGCAGAGGGCACGTCCCGCACGCGGCCGCGGGGGCCGATACCGTGACGAACTCCTGCCACTGGATCATCCCGTCATCGTTGCGGTCAACGAAGGACACGATCGCCCGGATGTCGTCGAGGCTCAGCTGCGGGGCGACAAAGCAGTTCAGGGACAACAGCGCCGCCTGGAACTCCTCCGGCGAGATCACGCCGTCGCCATCCACGTCCACGTACGCAAACGCCTGAGGGCAGGGCCACGCACCGGGGGGGCCCAGGCGCCGAGGAGGTCCCCGGGGCAGGGGAACGGAACCGCGGCTGTTGGGGGGGAGTAGCGCTGGGCACATCACTTTTCGGCACCGAACCCACTGCGAGGCCTTGGCTCTGGGCACGAGGCAGGCCTTTGCTTAGTGATACGGGGGGGGGGGGGGGTCAAATTGGCCCCCCGGGATTTTGGCTGACCCACCCACCCACCCACCCACCCACATCAGAAAATTTTTCCTCAGGAAAAAAATGAAATTTATCAAAGGGGCCCGAACTTGGAGGTCGATTTTAGGTACACAAACTTTTTTTTGGCCTCTGACCCCCCCCCCCCCCGGTATAGTATCAACCAGCCACTAAGCAAAGGCCTGCCACGAGCACTTTTCTGCCCGTCGCTGTTTGGCGCCCCAACTGTTAGAAATGGTGCCCGCTTGGGGCGCAGGGGGAGGGGGGGGCACTGGAAGTGGTCTCGGCCGGTCCAAAGCGGTCTCTGGGGGCGTTTCTGCACCGCCCAGCACAGCGCCCAATCGTAAGTGAGCGTTCCTGCGACCACCCTGACCGCCACCCCTCCATCCGGGGGAGCTGCGTCCACGGGGGGAAACCCAGCAGCTTCACGGGAAAACTTGTGCGTTCGGAGGTGCGGAATTCGGACGTGCAAGAGCCGGCCAGACCCGCGGGGGGAGGGGACTATGAGGAACGTGCGAGGGTTGGGATGGGGCAATGCGGTGCGGATCACATGTGGCACCCAATGCCCAAAGACCACTGCACATGTCCCGGATTGTGGCACAAGAACAGGCACAGACCGTGAACGCTGGTTGCCATTTCCCGCGGGCCTGTGGGTGGGTGCCGTTGTTCCCCGAGGGCGCGGGGCACAAAGGGAACGGGCACATGACGCTGAGAGAACTGGCGGGGGACCTGCCAATACCACGGCACAACTTGGCACACTTTTGTTGCCCCAAAGTTTGCCGTTCCAAATGTCGCCCGTTCCTAATTTTTCTCTCCCCCCGGGACGCGGAGCGGCTTTGGGCGGAGGCACGGGGGGGGCGACTACAACTGGTCCTGATGCGACACCCCCCCAAGCTATCTGTCAAAACTTGGGGGGGGGGAGGGGCAGTTGGGGGGGGGGGGGCGGACAGTTTTCTCTAGGGACACTTGTTGGTGGCCGACCCGGCACCGCTGTCTTTCAAAACCCGGGGGGGGGGGGGCTGGGGGGTGTCGCATACAAGGACCGGGCCCGGCCGCCCCACAGTGGGCGGAGGCTGCAGGAGAGGGCGCGCACCTTCTCCAGAGATGCACGAGACACGAAAAATGTGCGGCAGATCCTCTGCACCAGCCGTTTGCCGAGGTTGCGGTTCGTTGGGGACTCGGGGCTTTGCGGGGATGCGGGTGCTGACGAGGATTTGACGAGAGCGTCGGCGAACTCGAGGAAACCGATGGAGCCTGAAGTGCACATGCGGCAGCAGTGGCCATCATACCAAGTCGACGGTCGACCGGACAGGCGTAGGGGCCGAGAGGGGGTCGAGCGACGGCACCCTCCCCTGCCCCTTGTCCAAGCAACGGTAAATGACCAGAAATTGAGGGAACCAACACCTAGTGTTGCTTGGACAAGGGTGTTGCTTGTGTGTTAAGGGGGGGGGGTATAATTGCGGGTGGCTGCCATTGATCAGGGCTTTGTAAAATTCTGTGGACCCCCTGCAATTATTAGCCCCCCACCCTGGCCATTGTTCACTGTCCCTGTGCTGTAGTGGTGTCATGTCTGATGACAAGTATGCATCGTCTGTCTCGTGTTTTGTCCCGTCTTTGGTATTGGTTAGCTTTGGCATGCAATTATTCCAGACTACGAGTTGCTCTCCCAAACCCCTGCAATTATTTGCCCCGCTGCAATTATACGCCCCCCCCCCCTTTACACTGTGCATGGGACATGCGGAAAGACATGGTGTCTATTCTAAAACCCAAGGGGCAAAATATGCCGCAAAGGCCATCATTCCGAAAGCGGGGTCCTTGACACAAAATATGAACGTCGTGCATCTTGAAACTCAGGTATCAGACAGTACACATCGCAGACTTTGTTTATAAGAGGGGGGGGGGGTCTTTTGGATCTGAGACCCCCTTCCACCCAAAAAAATCTTGACCCAAAATTTGGCGGAGGGAAAATCAAATTTGAATAGGCGGCCCCTTTGTGGAACCCCCCCAGACCCCTCCCCCCTTTGGTATTGATTCCTTATCAACAAAGCCTGTCACATGGCAGACAGGGGGACCAATTGAAAACTGCCAAAACCCAAAGCGCGAAAATCGACGGAAGCAACAACCTCGTGTTGCTTTGGACATGGGCGTTGCTTGGACAAAAGGGGGGGGGCGGTACAGGGGCGAGATGGGGGGTCTGCGCGTGATAGGGCAGGGAGGCCCCAACAGCAATGTGCCCTGGACCACCATCTGTTCACCGCTCCAACTTCAACGCCTCACAACCGCCGGGGGCCGTGCCCCAGGAGGCGTCTCGGGCCGCAGCCGCCGCGCCTTCGCCGCGCTGAGGGCTGGCAGCTCGGCATTTCTCTCCCTAGACCAAAGGTCGAGCACAGGCCTGACGCCCCTCCGGCCCCCCAGCCTACACACGCTCCCAACCCTCCGGCCCACAGGCCGCCACTAGGCTGCCCAGCCCATCCCACCGGCGTCTCTGCTCCGTCCACCAGCCCCTACACGTTCCCACCGGCTATCCACCAGCCCACCTTTGCTTCCCCGCCGCAGCCCCCAGCTTCTACCCACCTTCGGCTCGAGAGCATGTCTGCCTCTGCCACACCTGCACACGTCTATCCGCCCATATCAGAGGTACAAGGTGCACTCTGATGATCCCTTGACGCCGAAACAGCGCACAAGCGCAACAAACTGGAATCCACAACATCATCGCGAGGCGCGAGGATCAAAGCACGGGCCACAGCAGACACAAGACATGCATCAACTGTTACGGGGCATAGCCTTCCGCAGGAGCACACCGTTGTTGTTGAGATCCACGGCTTTTGCAACCTTCTTCAACACCTTCGGGTGCCGAACTTTGTACTCCCCGTGCAACTCGCTCTCGTTTAACAGCAAATGTTGGATGCAAGTGATGAATTCAGAGTGCTGCAGCCTGCCTTCCCCGTTCAGATCAGCGCCCTGCAGCCATATGGCACACACAGACTCAGACTCAGACCCAACATACCCGTTGCACTGTCCATCCAGCGGCAGGTATCAGTTGGTAGCAGGTAGCAGCACACACACACATACCCACACAATGACATTGCCACAACTGGTGCTTCCCCAATGACCAGCCCAACACTGACCCAGCGGTGCTATTCAAGCTGAAGGAGAACATTGCTGCGAAACCCAGTTGCAGTTGGCAAACACTACCAAACACATCTCCCTTGGCAATAGCATTGTTGTCCTTTACAGCCACGAAGAACTCCACCTGCATGAGTGATGCAAAAATTCCTTTTGTCAACATCAGATTCCGACCACCGTCAGCCACCAAAAGAGACAAGCAGGCTGCAACCAGTGGGGGCACAGCAACGCTACTCAACAGACCCTGAAGCTTTCCACAAGACTCGCTCTTCCGGAATCAAACACTTTTTGGACATCCTGCAACACCTCCTCCACCTCAGGCTCACGAGGGGGGCCCTTGTACCTGACAAAGAATGTGCAAGGGTTGCACAGCCCAGTGGGCAACACAATATTTAGGAGGGCCTTGAGACCTGAGCACAGCGGGCCCCATAGCAGTGAATGCCTCACCTTCCACATCGACCCATCAATCCCCAGGGCACACTTTTCGCTTTTCCCGCTTCATTGCGGCCAGTGACTGGTGGATCTAGGGATGCCCGCTCATCTGTCTGTGTGGGCGGTGGTGCCTCTGCCAGTGCCTCACTCTTTGCCAGTGCGGCCGGAGCTTGTGCTTGATGTTCTGCACCTGTCTTTGCCTGCGCCCTCTCCTGCGGCTTGGCCTGCACTGCTGAGTTGGCCTGTCAAAGTCTATGCCTGTGCCACTGTGTATGCCGGTGCGTGAACCTGTAACCGCATGTCACCGCAGCATGCTGCCATAGTATGTAGGGGAAACAGCATGCAGCAGCTGGCAATACGCTCCGAACGAGGCAGGAGGCTTAAAGGGGGTGGATGCCATTACGATTCTGGGGGCTGTTCTACAGAGCGCCTTGAATTCAAAGGTGCATGCTTTCCAATATTGTTGAACACGCCTCCCCCCTTAATGAAAAGGGCTTCGGCACCGCTTTTCACAGCGACCGGTTCATCCCCTTCAGTGCCCCAACTTCCCTTGCGTGTGAGAGTCGCATATCACACGCTACAATGATTCGTTACTCTGCTGCAGCCACATCTTTCAGTACGCCAGTCCTCAACTTCGACACACTAGACGACCCATGAGCCCCTCGACATTGCCTTCACCAACACAAAACACATGGGCTGTCTGTCCGCGACCAGCCACTTGGGACTCCGTCAGTTACGCGGGTGTGGCATCGAGTAAGCAGCCACGGCCGTGTGTTACCGCAAACCGTTGGCATCAAGGAGCAACAACAGCCGCTCACCCCCCCCCTCACAATTTATGGAAAGGGGGAGCGATGCCTCAACCCCTTCATCATCGCTGGGCAGCCCCCAAGGGTTGCATGCCAAAGGACAACATGCAGAGTAGCTTTCTGACCTAGAACACCGGTGTTGAATCAAAAATTATAGCGACGGCTAGTTGCCGTGAGTGAACAATAGAATTGCCAACATGACAGGGATGGTTAATCCCCAAGGGTATGAGGGGAAACGAGTGCATACAGCCGAGAGAGAGAGAGAAAGAGAGAGAGAGAGAGGGCAAGAGAGAGCGGGGAGCTGCGAGGGCAGAAGAAACATCTTTCGTGTTGTCATGCCAGGCCCACCTTCCCAAGACTGCAAACTGTGGAGGGTGCTCTCCAATGATGTGAGTAATGTCACACGAGGCTAGAGGATTTTGGATCGGCCCTTTGCACTATATTATGTCACAGAAACAACATACGGGACCCCGAGGCTGGCCAAGAACTGCGTGACGTCCACCTTCCCCCCATGATTCAGGTCGCACAAGACTTCGGCAATCTGTACAACACGAAACAGCTGGGCCACGAGGTACCCCAAAAGGGCACTCAGCACTATTGTGGGGACTATATTCCATCGAACGCCACCCAACAAAGGCAAGGAGTTGCCGAAGTGACCCAGACCCCGGCCCAAGAGTGGCATACTGGAGATCCCCGGGAATTTTTCTGACCATTTTGACTTTCCACAAACGCCGGCAGTGAAATTAAAACATCAGTTGTCGTGAGATAAGAAAAACCTCAGGAACATGGCAGGGGCTGGTTAGGATATGGAGGGGAAGGGGTTGTGCCACATGACCACTTTGAGTTCACAGAGGTGTGGGGGCAGCACAGAGTGGCAAGCACAATCGCAGGTTGACAAAACCAGATTCACGGTGCATGTACGCCAGGGATGGCGGTAGCGGTCCCTCCCCAAGAGCCCCTCATCCCCTCCCAAGTGACGAGTGACCAGTGACAGATGACCAGTGACCAGTGACAGAAGACAAGAGTGACACAATTGCTGCACCAGCAAGTAACACACTGAGTGCCGGTGAACACATTTGCCAACTACCCTTGACAGGCATTGTGCACAACCAAGAAAGAAAGGGAGGTCTGCGGTAGGAGAGCAGCAGACAAAAACATTGAAACAGAAAACACAGTTTGCAACAAATTGCCACTGTCACTGTACCTGTAACTGTCACTGTCACCGTCAGTGCCATCTCCATCTGTCACTGTCCATTACAAACATGCGCTACACTACAACCCTTGGGCATCAGCTCCATCTGTCCATCTGTCACTGAGTGACAGATAGCCAGACCCCCTCCCCCACACCCTCACCCCACCCAAAATCCCTGGTGTCCGCAACGTATATGTGTATCCACAAACGCCCTCCATAGACATGGTCTTCGTATACGCGTACACGTATACGTGTAGGTAAGCTATACGCAGATACGTATACACGTATACATACACATGTTGTAAGAACCCAACAATACACGCCCTGGGCCGAAGACGACAGGCAAGGCAAGTGCTCAGGGTATGTGGACTTCTCATCAGGCCATACACAAAAGAGTGAAAGCAATCATGTACGCTAGGCGCCTTTCTGTAGTACAGAGGACAAGGGGGGCACACCCTGCAATTCATGTTCACCCAGTAGGTCCAGCCTCTGGCAGCCATGCTAAGCCAGAAGCCTGCAGTAGACAAGCACCTTATCCACGACCGTAGTGCCCTCTACTTGACCCCTGTGCTACACGTAAAGGAGGAAGCCGAGCTGTATACTACCCACTCCTAATGAAAATTGCTGGTTCTCCTTCATGCTACACGACAAGGGGCAGGCGGACATGGGGTCGGATACTGTAGAGGGGGGGGGGATGAAATGCACAAACCACGTGGCACAAGACGCAATTGTCTTGTCACACACACACACACACACACACACATAGGCACTAACCCTAACCCTGACGCCTACATGTGCCCATGTAGCTCGGCGACCGCCCCCCAATTGTGACACTAGGCACCAGTGATCAAATTCCCCTTGCAGCACTCCAGGAGTAACCACGTGGAGTACCACTCCCCTTTCCAAAGATCGGTCTTTTGGATGTGAGGGAGGGTGAAAAATGTAACTTGTACAAAAACATCATCAATTCGGGTAATGTTTTTTAGCGGTACAGTTGTGTAACTTTTTTTCAGTAAGTCGTGTAAATTATAGAAAAAATTGGAAATTTAAAAAAAAAACTTGTAACTTTTGCAATACATACGCAATATGTACAAATTCCGTACAGCACCCCATAGCGACCTTATCGATGGCATGCCGAGTCCACAAAGCACCAAGTCCAAGTAATCTGTGTGGCCGCCAAGTAGTTCGGACTTGGCCACTATAACATAGTAGCACATGGAGTGATTGGCACTAGAAACAAAATCAGGCGCAAGAAAAGAGTCTTGACAGGGCCATGGCCAACATCAGTGTGACGGCACCGAGAACAAAATCAGGCTCAAGAAAAGAGTCCTAACGCGGCCTTAGCCGTCATTATGGCCTCCATTATACTCTCTGTGGCCACCAAGGCAATGGGATGCGGCCAACAAAGTAGCATGCTCATATGCTCATATGCTCCACCATTGGTACACCAAATAGGCGGAGGAAAATATAGTACAGCGAACAGCCAATCATGCACCCGCTACAAGTAGTTGCAGAATGCATGCTTGCACATGAGGTCAGTTGTTGTGCCAGTGACTTGGGCTTTGCACTAGGACTAGTGTTCAGCTGACAAGCCATGCGGAACTCAACTACCATGTGCTTGGTTAGCTGATCGATGAATTGCTGGTCACTTCAACTCGGGTGCTGGGGGGGGGGGGGGCGCTCAGGAGAGCAAGGAAGCTCAGTCACCCCCTCCAAATCATCACCAAGCGGTTCACCGACCCGCACAGTGAGATCAGCATTAACAATGCTCAACACATGGTCGACAAAACCTCGACCCATTGGGGTGAGGGGAACATCCGAAAAAGAACCCCAGTGATCCACCACTAGGTTTGTGAGGTGCAGGCACAGAAAAAATACAAAACCAACAATCCTTTTGGAATCCCAATGCCTGATGCTTGGTGGTTAAGCCGTGCTTCTTGAAAGCGGCTAAGAAAAGGTGGATCAAATGAATGGTCCCCAAACCCAAATAATGAAACACTCCAACCGGACATGACAATCGCAGGCACACAAAAACCGGTGCAACCCTTCTTTGTCATCGCTATTAACCACAAAAGTGTGGTGACGGCACCAAGCCATGCTGTCTAGTGTGGAGCAAGATTCAACAAGTTGCATCCACCTAGACACTTTCTTGATATAAGCAACCGCACGAGTCCACGTACGTGGTTCATCGATTTCCATGTGGTAGAGCTCTTGGTTCGAACAACACAAGATATCCTTGCCCGTCAACCAATCTCCCACGCCATAAGGGTTTGTTCTGCTAGGGATGGAATGTCAAGTATGCCTTTTCGACACAGAGGCACACTTGGCAAGGCCTTCTCTCCCTTCTACCGTGGCACAAGGGCCGTAGGAGGAGGCGCAAACCGGTCTAGCTCCAAAGTAGATGACCGGACCTCTTTTTTCCTCACCTCCTTACCCGGGGGAGAGGCCAAAAGAGGATCCAACTCCTCGTCACTAGACACGGGTTGCTTTGGGAGGGTGGCGGTCAAAACCTCCTCAACGTCTACCTCTTGACACCACCTTTGAAACAGCCACTTGTCCGTGTTAGGGTGGGCCCTGCCAAGAACAGGACACACCAAAGTGGGCAGGCAAACGCCACACCCTTCACAATGCATGCACCATAGGTACATGGCCCTGTTTGGGAACACTGGTATGGCCCTGTTTGGGAAGATAGGTAAGGCCCTGTTTGGGAACACAGGTAAGGCCCTATTTGGGAACACAGGTATGGCCGTGTTTTGGAACATAGGTTTTGCCCTGTTTGGGAATGCAAGTATGGCCTTGTTTGGAAACATAGGTATTGCCCTATTTGGGAACACAAGTATGGTCACGTTTGGGAACGCAAGTATGGACCTGTTTGGGAACACAGGTACGGCCTTGTGACATTGGTCACACACATAATGGGGCCGAAAAAGGTTTAGGCAATGCCAGCTCTTCCTACGCACCTCCATGCTGTCAACTTTTTAACAAGGTCATTAGAGTCAAGACTCACCATCACTGGGTGCCTTCTTAGGGGGGCGAGTGGTTTGGTTATTAGGAGGAAGCGTGGGGACATTGGTGTCGCTATCAACATCACTACCAGCTACCCCCCACTAGCACGCATGCACATGGGGTTGTTGTGTTGTGCTTCTGGACGCACACACATTGAACACTTACATGCGCAGAACCAAAATAGTAGTCCTTGGGTTATCCTTGACCCGAAATATGTGCACCAAAAGGCGGGAAAAAATAGAAAAGAATTGAAAAGTGCACATAAATGAGGAGGATTCATAATGGAAACATGGCCGGGCACCCCATTGTGCACATGCACATGCACATAAGCAAAAGAAAAACATAACATACAAAGGAGGAAAAGAGCCAAGTCGGAGGTTGAAAGCAACCCCCAGAAAGTCAGTTCGCATGGCAACCCGAAGAAAAAGGCCATAAAACTCACACAGGGAACCACACCCTAGGCCCTGCCAGCACCCCATTTCCCCGTAGGGACCAGCGAGAGTTATTTCCGGCCCCAACAAAGCGTGGGAGTCCATCACCCCAACACTTCAAAGCAGGGGAAAAGATCAGCAGTGGCCCACCAGTGGGTAGATTGGCTACATAAAACCTGCCATTTGGGGGGTCCCCAATGCTTGAGAGGAGGGGACAAAATCAGCAATGGCCCACAAATGGGCGGATTGGCTACATAACTCTTGCCTGTGTGTGCGTGTTTGCGTGTGTGTGTGTGTCTGTGTGTGTGTGTGGGTTGGGTTGGGTTGGGTTGGGTTGGGTTGGAACAGGGCCTCATACAGGAGCGGGGCCCAGGTTGCAGCATCCGTACCTGCTCGACACCAGGGCTGAACAGCCTGACTGTGTGACTGTGTAAAGCGGGGGGATGGGGATCAGCCATATCGATCGGCGACCCCCCAGCCCCCATGAATAATAGGAGGGCGGAAAAAATCAGACCTCTGCAGGGCCTGGCGATTTTTCAGATGGGCCCCAGACTTGCGGTGCGGTGCATCAAAATGTGATATCACGCAATCCCAGGCTTGGGCTGGATATGCAGCCGGGGCACCTCGCCGGACTGCATCCTGAGGGCTGGGATGGGGGGCACCCTGCACCACTGGGCCAGATCAGTCCAAAGAGGGGCCAGGCGCAGCACCTGGTCCTTTGTGGCCCCAATCCCCATGTCCTGCAGGACGGTTTCGAGCTCATGAACGTCCACTTGACCATTGCGGTCGATGTCGAACATCGCCACCAAATGATTGAGGCTGAGGTCGCTCTGTGCAGTGCAGTGATGGACGGGAGCCAGCCGTCAACAGGCTGCGTCACAAGTGTGTCGGTGAACCAACACAAATCCCCCCAGCCCCAATGTATCCATTCATATCAATACCCACCCACCCATCCACTCACCCACCCATCCACTCACCCGCCCACACACACATCCATTCTTTGCCGCGTCGCAAATGTGCACGATTGGCACTTTACGCGCTCAACATCGCTGACACGGCACACACACCCACGATCCAGATACTGCAACAAGTACAACGCCCCCCCCCCCCCCTGCGCGAGCAACACTAAAATCCCAATCATTGACGGAAACAGCAACTACTGTTGCTCTCACAGAGGGGGGGGGTTCATATGCGGTGCATTTTCCACGCGCCTCTGTGGTCGCCATAAAGTAGCCTTCCGATGGGCACGACCAGCTCTGGTAAATCTGAGCAAACGGTCCAGCAAATGTGATAAAAATTGGGTTAACATGAATGGAAACTTCTTTTCAAAATAAAAACAACCTTTCAAAAAAATTGCATTCATTTGCTTTCAAACTCAGAAAAAAAAAGTGAAAAAAAGTGATGAATTTGTATAAAGTTGTGTCTTCACTCAGTAAAAGTAAAAGGATTGAGACGAAAATGTTCCCTCAGTTCTTTCACTGAGTAGATTTTTTTTGAAAAAAAATTGCTCACTCTTGCCAGAGACCCGCACAAGTGGTACCAGTCAACGTGTAACAAAAACCAACAAAGCTGCAGTGGGTAGGTGTAAGGCCTGTGAGCGCCGCGTTGGCATGCAGCGCAATTGCTCAAACGCCCCACCGTTTGAATCCCTTTCCTGGTCAACGGCGCCCAGCAGATCAAACAGGCTGCTGTTTGTATCCGCGGCCGTCCTGTGCGCCCGTATGTTTCATGGCTGCATTCTTCCAAGGGTCCCTCACCCCACGAATGGTGCTGAGGTCACAGGAGCCCACGGGGTGTGTGGGGGTAAGTGCCGGATCAGCACCTCCAGCAATTGGTCGTGCAGACGCTTCATGATCGCGTCCTGCCATTTGCCGTAACGCGGGTTCACAGCCACTTCATAATGATCCAGATTCTTGGCGAAATCCACTGTCCCATCCGCCTCAATCTGCAAAAGTGATGACAATACATCAATGCAAGGCTCAGGATGGCAGCTGCCTCCTTCGGAAGCAGAGACACACACGGTGCCCCCATGGATCCTCGTTGGGCGTTTTCGGTTTCGCTTCTGGTCTTGCTCACAATGTGTGTGTGTGTGTGTGTGTGTGTGTGTGTGTGTGTGTGTGTGTGTGTGTGTGTGTGTGTGTGTGTGTGTGATCTGTACTTTTAGAGGTGGATCCTTGTGCAGCGTTGGGCTGGACGCCTCATTTGGCTCAGGTCTGCTGAGGCCTCTTTGTGACGTTGTTTCCCTCCCTTCTGCGGAATCAGAACCTCTGTATTTTGCTGGCTAGGTATCCAGAGTGTTTGCTCTCCCGTGCCTCGTCACGAAAAGCGGGCGGACGACATCCTCGGCCACGGCCTCCTCCAGCCCCCGTGGAACTGGGGCTGGTGGGGACGGAGGGGGGGGCGTTTTCGGCCTCCTGCGTTTGGGGGCTGGAGGGGTGGGGGGTTGGTGTGGGGACCTCAGCAGACCCGTAGAGATACGTGCAGGCCCTTGCAGGCGTGGTCGTTTGTGGGGCAGTTGTGCATGTGCAGCAAGTGGGCGCTTCCGGCGCGCAGGCACTGGGGTGCACACTTTATGGTGTCCCCGCTGACAGCAGTGACGCACTCCCCTTTGCTTGAGTGTGCACCTCGGGCACGGTGGCAGGCCATGCAGTGGGCACAGTTGCAGTTGCGGTCTGCGTGCTATGTGGTCATCAGCGTGATGTCCCAGCGCACAGCATGCTTCAGCTGTGCGCCGAAGTCTCTTGCAGGTCGTGCATGCGTCAGCAGAATGCTGGGCACACTTTGACGGATCAGCCGGCGGCGCCGGTGGTGGCGCCCTGTGTGTGTTTGCGCGCCTGCGTGTCCCGGTGTAGGGGCGCTGTGGGAGCTTCCCATCCCCTATCACAGGGAAGAAATCAGCTGCAAAGGAGGAGCAGCCCCCCCCCCCCCTTTGGCAAAAGTGGTCTGCTCCGAGGACGGAGCCAGCCCCAACTGCAGATTCCCCTGGAGTGCACGCTGTAGTCGATGCTCCTCCACTTCCTGCGCTGTTCTGCGTGGCCTATGTGTGTACGGGCGCAGTTTGTGTATTCTGTTGAGACCAACCTTGGTGGCCCACGTGCGCTCACAGTATGCCGCTAACTGCTGAACGTGCATGTTCATGGCACTGCGGCAGGTGAAATAGGGGCGGCAGTTCAGGCCGCAGAGTGCCGGCCCCCCCAAAGGAACTAAAGAGCTGCAGCGTGTGACCACACGCGCTGGATGCAAATGGCCTTTGGTGACCAGGCGCTGCGCATTTGCCATTGCCAGTCGTAAGACCCGGCCTCTCTCTTGCAGTGAAAGGGTGGTGCCCTTAAATTTTGCCTGTGGAGCGTGTGGGAGGGTGCGTTGCGCAAATTCCTCAAAGTCCAGTGCGAGTTCCAAGAACGTCACTGTGCCTGGCTCAGGGGCCCAGTGCAGTTCCCTCAGCCAGCATAGCAGGTCCGCCAAAAAGGGCATTTCCCACTGCCATTCCATCTTCTTAGGGGTACGCAAAAGAAGTAACCCTTTGTCTTCCGGTCTGGGGAGGGGTCCCACCAGTTGGTGGTACGGGTATTGCCGAAGCTGCTGTGAGAGGCTCGACCCCATGTGTGTGTGTGTGTGTGTGTGACGCCCAAATCATTTAAATCTTGCACAAAGTGCGAAATCCTACTGCTAGATGCCACTGCGAGGCGACCGAACAATGAGATCTGATGTTCATGTGCCCTGTCAACAGGCTTCAGAAACCGGGTGAGACGTTGAGCAAACATGCAACAAGAGGGGGTGGCGTGTTGGGCTCCTACTGCAGCTTGCATCCCATCTCCGTGCGCCTGTGCTTCCCTGCGTGGAGGCCCCCTTGGGCATGTCTATGGTGCTATCGGCGGTCGCGCAGGCTGAGGCCCACAGGTTCCACCTGAACCTGGAGCTCTTGTGCTGGAAGGGTTGGAGGTGGCTGGGGAGGGGGGGGGGGGGCTATGGGGGGTTGATCCACGGAATTGCCTCCCGCCCAAGCCCGCACCCAAGCCCGCCACCGCAGCCGCCCACCAGCAGCCACATCCCTAGACCCCCCGGGGCGCCTTCCTCAAGGCCCTGGGGGCGATCTGCCCCACCCTGGACACGCGGGGGATGGTATGTTTACTGTGTTCTAGAGGTGTTCTAGCGAAGCCACTTCGCCGCCGCCGCCGCTAGAAGTTCGCTAGAACGTCACTAGAACTTTTCTTTGCTGTTTATTGTCACGGGTGGTGAGCCTCAAGGCCTACGGCCGTGACCTGCGTGGGGTTTGTGTGGAGTGGCGTGGCGGCGGCGGCCGCACGCATTGGGTGGGGGTAACACAGCTTGGGCACATGGTGGAGAATGACCCCAACATGACGTTCTCGGTGTTGCATGGGTTGGGTTGCTGGGAGGCGGGGAGGAGGGGGGGATGGACCCACAGCGCCGAGGGTGGGCGAGGCTGGGGGAGGAGGAGGAGAGCAGCAGCAGCAACAGCAACAGCAGCAGCAGCAATAGCAGCAGCAGCAGCAGCAGTGGGAAGCCCCCCCCCCCCGGCCACCAAGCCCCCCCCTGCGCGAGCCCCCGAGAGGAAGCGGGCCTTTTCTTACCAACGGGAGGGGGGGGGGGTCAAATGACAAGGGCAAGCACCCACTTTTTGGCTAGAGGCACAGCTCTTGGCCTACCCCCAATGGGGGGGGGGGGGTTCAACCTTAGGACGCACCCACCCAGAACCCATAGAAAGCAGTAGAGAATACCAACGCACCAGCAAGATGCCAACTTTGCTCCCTGTGCAGCATTCCCAGGCGTTCTCTGTGTGCCTGGAACTTCAAGTGTTCATGCATGGCATTGCCGTGGTCCGAAACCACCATGCCACATTTGCATGATACTTTCATGGTGAGGTCACACGGAACAGCAGGCACAGGTCACAGCACAACACAAACAACACCCCCATCGTTCAGGCGCCCTGACACCGACGTTCCTCAAAGGGGACAAAAAAAAAGGACCCACCAGTCACCTACCCCTACCCTAAGGCGGTGGGGGGTTGCATCTGAAGGAGGCCCAACTTTTTCATAAAGGCACACCCCCACCCCCCCCACCCCTGTCAGATAGGCAGGCCACTAAGCAAAGGCCCCCAAGCAAAGGCCGGAGAAGAAGCTGCAGGCCAAAAAAAAAAGTTTTGAGAGCGCTGAAAGAACGAGCGGGCAGTTTCATTGGCGAAAGCACCGCAGTAGGTACAGAACAGCAAAAAAATGGCCGTTGACCGCTGGCAGTTGTGGGTCAACCATGGATAACAGAGCAACGGGCGCCGATATGGCATCCTTGGGGTTGCTGCCTGCAATTCGACAGCAAAGGCCAACAGTTCCCAAGGAACATCGGACCTGCTGCGGCATGTTGCGGCCCGCTTCAAGCCGTTGGTGGGTCGTTGTGTGGATTTCGGAGGATCCTGGGGGAAATTCGCAAAGAAGTCCTGCAAATCGGGACAGCCCGGGTTTTCCAGGTAAGTGTCTGAGAAAGAAAATGCCTTCACAATGTCCCAGTGAAACATGTGCTGCTCAATTCCTGTTAAAGCATTGCCTCCAAACCAGAGGTACTGGTTGCAGCGGTCTGTTTCACCGGAGGTGAGGTGGACGATCGGCCGCTCTGCTGCACTTGGGAGACATTGGCAACAATAGTAGGTCTTTGTTGAGGTGCCGGGTTCAGGGGTGGCCAGACAGAGCTGTAACCTTGCGAGTTCAGGAACCAGATTTTTCGTGTAGCTGGAGGTGTTGACATTACATCAATGGCAAACCGACACTGAAGAGACGCAAACCTGGGACCCTACGGTAGACATGTGCAGTTGTAGGCACCAGCAATTGGGCCCGTTAGGCTGTGGCACGCGGCAAAACCCGCACCATTGGCTCCAAAACTCCAGTGCTACAGTATGCTGAGGCATGTAGCAACCGTTGGCGCTCGCTCAACAGAGCAGCGGCCAACCAGTGACTGCTGCCGAGTAAGGGCCAACTGTCAGCCTCATCAACTTCCGTGGGATATGCACCTGGTGCGAACAGCTACTCTACCCCCACCATCAAGGGCCTGGGAGTGTCATGCATGAAGGAAAAAAAAAGAGCAAAGAAGGTCGATACCTCAAGGAGAGCCCTGTGTGCCATGGATGCCCCAAGATCGACCCCGGGGCTGTGCTGTTGAACGGGGTGTTGGGGGGTGCGGGGGCAGGGTGGTCCAGAGACCGGGGACAACGCCCTTGACATTGGAAAATAGCCACAAATGGCGAAATCTGTCGGCACCAAAATTGCCAAGAAAATTTTTTACCGACAAGCATGGGCCAAATGGTCAGCAGTACCAGAAACAACCCAAAAAAAAGTGTCCTGGTTTGTCCGGAGCTTGAAGGGGTTTTTCGCAAGGGGGCGAGTCTTGAGGGGGGAGGGCACCCTTGCCAAGAAATATGTTGCAGCTTTGGCCTGCCCCACCGCCCCCAGCCCGCTAGGCTTGGGGCCCTGGGAGGCAACTACTGGGGGTTGGGTTTGCTCCTCTAGGATTTTCGGGTGTCGTGACCTTTGCAGGACTGTAAGATGCAGCACCCCATGAATGCACGCACGGCCTGTCCCGCACCTGTAGATAGTGAGGTTCGTAACGGCCCCACGGCAGACTGAACCCCAGTACTGCGACAAGCCCCTCTCGCCACGTCTCCAAAGTGATCCGCTGGTCCCCTGAAAAACGGTGCATGCGACGCCGTGGCATTTGCCGTATGGGCTACAGATCTCTTGGGGACACATCCGAACGATTGAGTTTCTGATCACGCACTCGAGGGCTTCAAGGGGGATGGAGGCTCCCCGAGCGTCCGGCCGGCGGACCGCATCAGGCGCCGTCTACGTCCCAAAGCAGAGCTGCGGTGTCGCAGGAGATGCCTGGCTCTGCTGCATGACATACATCACTGTACTACATGACTCACTGGCTCTGCTGCATGACATACATCACTGTACTACATGACTCACTGGCTGTGCTGCATGACATACATGACTGTACTACATGACTCACTGGCTGTGCTGCATGACATACATGACTGTACTACATGACTCACTGGCTCTGCTGCATGACATACATGACTGTACTACATGACTCACTGGCTGTGCTGCATGACATACATGACTGTACTACATGACTCACTGGCTGTGCTGCATGACATACATGACTGTACTACATGACTCACTGGCTGTGCTGCATGACATACATCACTGTACTACATGACTCACTGGCTCTGCTGCATGACATACATGACTGTACTACATGACTCACTGGCTGTGCTGCATGACATACATGACTGTACTACATGACTCACTGGCTGTGCTGCATGACATACATGACTGTACTACATGACTCACTGGCTGTGCTGCATGACATACATGACTGTACTACATGACTCACTGGCTGTGCTGCATGACATACATGACTGTACTACATGACTCACTGGCTGTGCTGCATGACATACATCACTGTACTACATGACTCACTGGCTGTGCTGCATGACATACATGACTGTACTACATGACTCACTGGCTGTGCTGCATGACATACATGACTGTACTACATGACTCACTGGCTGTGCTGCATGACATACATGACTGTACTACATGACTCACTGGCTGTGCTGCATGACATACATGACTGTACTACATGACTCACTGGCTCTGCTGCATGACATACATGACTGTACTACATGACTCACTGGCTGTGCTGCATGACATACATGACTGTACTACATGACTCACTGGCTGTGCTGCATGACATACATGACTGTACTACATGACTCACTGGCTGTGCTGCATGACATACATGACTGTACTACATGACTCACTGGCTGTGCTGCATGACATACATCACTGTACTACATGACTCACTGGCTCTGCTGCATGACATACATGACTGTACTACATGACTCACTGGCTGTGCTGCATGACATACATGACTGTACTACATGACTCACTGGCTGTGCTGCATGACATACATGACTGTACTACATGACTCACTGGCTGTGCTGCATGACATACATCACTGTACTACATTAAAAACTGGCTGTGCTGCATGACATACATGACTGTACTACATGACTCACTGGCTGTGCTGCATGACATACATGACTGTACTACATGACTCACTGGCTGTGCTGCATGACATACATGACTGTACTACATGACTCACTGGCTGTGCTGCATGACATACATGACTGTACTACATGACTCACTGGCTGTGCTGCATGACATACATCACTGTACTACATGACTCACTGGCTGTGCTGCATGACATACATGACTGTACTACATGACTCACTGGCTGTGCTGCATGACATACATGACTGTACTACATGACTCACTGGCTGTGCTGCATGACATACATGACTGTACTACATGACTCACTGGCTGTGCTGCGTGACATACATGACGGTACTACATGACTCACTGGCTGTGCTGCATGACATACATGACTGTACTACATGACTCACTGGCTGTGCTGCATGACATACATGACTGTACTACATGACTCACTGGCTGTGCTGCATGACATACATCACTGTACTACATGACTCACTGGCTGTGCTGCATGACATACATGACTGTACTACATGACTCACTGGCTGTGCTGCATGACATACATGACTGTACTACATGACTCACTGGCTGTGCTGCATGACATACATGACTGTACTACATGACTCACTGGCTGTGCTGCATGACATACATGACTGTACTACATGACTCACTGGCTGTGCTGCATGACATACATCACTGTACTACATGACTCACTGGCTGTGCTGCATGACATACATGACTGTACTACATGACTCACTGGCTGTGCTGCATGACATACATCACTGTACTACATGACTCACTGGCTGTGCTGCATGACATACATGACTGTACTACATGACTCACTGGCTGTGCTGCATGACATACATGACTGTACTACATGACTCACTGGCTGTGCTGCATGACATACATGACTGTACTACATGACTCACTGGCTGTGCTGCATGACATACATCACTGTACTACATGACTCACTGGCTGTGCTGCATGACATACATCACTGTACTACATGACTCACTGGCTGTGCTGCATGACATACATGACTGTACTACATGACTCACTGGCTGTGCTGCATGACATACATGACTGTACTACATGACTCACTGGCTGTGCTGCATGACATACATGACTGTACTACATGACTCACTGGCTGTGCTGCATGACATACATGACTGTACTACATGACTCACTGGCTGTGCTGCATGACATACATGACTGTACTACATGACTCACTGGCTCTGCTGCATGACATACATGACTGTACTACATGACTCACTGGCTGTGCTGCATGACATACATGACTGTACTACATGACTCACTGGCTCTGCTGCATGACATACATCACTGTACTACATGACTCACTGGCTCTGCTGCATGACATACATGACTGTACTACATGACTCACTGGCTGTGCTGCATGACATACATGACTGTACTACATGACTCACTGGCTGTGCTGCATGACATACATGACTGTACTACATGACTCACTGGCTGTGCTGCATGACATACATGACTGTACTACATGACTCACTGGCTGTGCTGCATGACATACATGACTGTACTACATGACTCACTGGCTGTGCTGCATGACATACATCACTGTACTACATGACTCACTGGCTCTGCTGCATGACATACATGACTGTACTACATGACTCACTGGCTGTGCTGCATGACATACATGACTGTACTACATGACTCACTGGCTGTGCTGCATGACATACATCACTGTACTACATGACTCACTGGCTGTGCTGCATGACATACATGACTGTACTACATGACTCACTGGCTGTGCTGCATGACATACATGACTGTACTACATGACTCACTGGCTGTGCTGCATGACATACATGACTGTACTACATGACTCACTGGCTGTGCTGCATGACATACATGACTGTACTACATGACTCACTGGCTGTGCTGCATGACATACATGACTGTACTACATGACTCACTGGCTGTGCTGCATGACATACATCACTGTACTACATGACTCACTGGCTGTGCTGCATGACATACATCACTGTACTACATGACTCACTGGCTGTGCTGCATGACATACATGACTGTACTACATGACTCACTGGCTGTGCTGCATGACATACATGACTGTACTACATGACTCACTGGCTGTGCTGCATGACATACATGACTGTACTACATGACTCACTGGCTGTGCTGCATGACATACATGACTGTACTACATGACTCACTGGCTGTGCTGCATGACATACATGACTGTACTACATGACTCACTGGCTCTGCTGCATGACATACATGACTGTACTACATGACTCACTGGCTGTGCTGCATGACATACATGACTGTACTACATGACTCACTGGCTCTGCTGCATGACATACATCACTGTACTACATGACTCACTGGCTCTGCTGCATGACATACATGACTGTACTACATGACTCACTGGCTGTGCTGCATGACATACATGACTGTACTACATGACTCACTGGCTGTGCTGCATGACATACATGACTGTACTACATGACTCACTGGCTGTGCTGCATGACATACATGACTGTACTACATGACTCACTGGCTGTGCTGCATGACATACATGACTGTACTACATGACTCACTGGCTGTGCTGCATGACATACATCACTGTACTACATGACTCACTGGCTCTGCTGCATGACATACATGACTGTACTACATGACTCACTGGCTGTGCTGCATGACATACATGACTGTACTACATGACTCACTGGCTGTGCTGCATGACATACATGACTGTACTACATGACTCACTGGCTCTGCTGCATGACATACATGACTGTACTACATGACTCACTGGCTGTGCTGCATGACATACATCACTGTACTACATGACTCACCGGCTGTGCTGCATGACATACATGACTGTACTACATGACTCACTGGCTGTGCTGCATGACATACATGACTGTACTACATGACTCACTGGCTGTGCTGCATGACATACATCACTGTACTACATGACTCACTGGCTCTGCTGCATGACATACATGACTGTACTACATGACTCACTGGCTGTGCTGCATGACATACATGACTGTACTACATGACTCACTGGCTGTGCTGCATGACATACATGACTGTACTACATGACTCACTGGCTGTGCTGCATGACATACATCACTGTACTACATGACTCACTGGCTGTGCTGCATGACATACATGACTGTACTACATGACTCACTGGCTGTCCTGCACGACATACATGACTGTACTACATGACTCACTGGCTGTGCTGCATGACATACATGACTGTACTACATGACTCACTGGCTGTGCTGCATGACATACATGACTGTACTACATGACTCACTGGCTGTGCTGCATGACATACATGACTGTACTACATGACTCACTGGCTGTGCTGCATGACATACATGACTGTACTACATGACTCACTGGCTGTGCTGCATGACATACATGACTGTACTACATGCTTCACTGGCTGTGCTGCATGACATACATGACTGTACTACATGACTCACTGGCTCTGCTGCATGACATACATGACTGTACTACATGACTCACTGGCTGTGCTGCATGACATACATGACTGTACTACATGACTCACTGGCTGTGCTGCATGACATACATGACTGTACTACATGACTCACTGGCTCTGCTGCATGACATACATGACTGTACTACATGACTCACTGGCTGTGCTGCATGACATACATGACTGTACTACATGACTCACTGGCTGTGCTGCATGACATACATGACTGTACTACATGACTCACTGGCTGTGCTGCATGACATACATCACTGTACTACATGACTCACTGGCTGTGCTGCATGACATACATGACTGTACTACATGACTCACTGGCTGTGCTGCATGACATACATGACTGTACTACATGACTCACTGGCTGTGCTGCATGACATACATGACTGTACTACATGACTCACTGGCTGTGCTGCATGACATACATGACTGTACTACATGACTCACTGGCTGTGCTGCATGACATACATGACTGTACTACATGACTCACTGGCTGTGCTGCATGACATACATGACTGTACTACATGACTCACTGGCTGTGCTGCATGACATACATCACTGTACTACATGACTCACTGGCTGTGCTGCATGACATACATGACTGTACTACATGACTCACTGGCTGTGCTGCATGACATACATGACTGTACTACATGACTCACTGGCTCTGCTGCATGACATACATGACTGTACTACATGACTCACTGGCTGTGCTGCATGACATACATCACTGTACTACATGACTCACTGGCTCTGCTGCATGACATACATGACTGTACTACATGACTCACTGGCTGTGCTGCATGACATACATGACTGTACTACATGACTCACTGGCTGTGCTGCATGACATACATGACTGTACTACATGACTCACTGGCTGTGCTGCATGACATACATGACTGTACTACATGACTCACTGGCTGTGCTGCATGACATACATGACTGTACTACATGACTCACTGGCTGTGCTGCATGACATACATGACTGTACTACATGACTCACTGGCTGTGCTGCATGACATACATGACTGTACTACATGACTCACTGGCTGTGCTGCATGACATACATGACTGTACTACATGACTCACTGGCTGTGCTGCATGACATACACCACTGTACTACATGACTCACTGGCTGTGCTGCATGACATACATGACTGTACTACATGACTCACTGGCTGTGCTGCATGACATACATGACTGTACTACATGACTCACTGGCTCTGCTGCATGACATACATGACTGTACTACATGACTCACTGGCTGTGCTGCATGACATACATCACTGTACTACATGACTCACTGGCTGTGCTGCATGACATACATGACTGTACTACATGACTCACTGGCTGTGCTGCATGACATACATGACTGTACTACATGACTCACTGGCTGTGCTGCATGACATACATCACTGTACTACATGACTCACTGGCTGTGCTGCATGACATACATGACTGTACTACATGACTCACTGGCTGTGCTGCATGACATACATGACTGTACTACATGACTCACTGGCTGTGCTGCATGACATACATGACTGTACTACATGACTCACTGGCTGTGCTGCATGACATACATGACTGTACTACATGACTCACTGGCTGTGCTGCATGACATACATGACTATACTACATGACTCACTGGCTGTGCTGCATGACATACATCACTGTACTACATGACTCACTGGCTCTGCTGCATGACATACATGACTGTACTACATGACTCACTGGCTCTGCTGCATGACATACATGACTGTACTACATGACTCACTGGCTGTGCTGCATGACATACATGACTGTACTACATGACTCACTGGCTGTGCTGCATGACATACATGACTGTACTACATGACTCACTGGCTGTGCTGCATGACATACATGACTGTACTACATGACTCACTGGCTGTGCTGCATGACATACATGACTGTACTACATGACTCACTGGCTGTGCTGCATGACATACATCACTGTACTACATGACTCACTGGCTGTGCTGCATGACATACATGACTGTACTACATGACTCACTGGCTGTGCTGCATGACATACATGACTGTACTACATGACTCACTGGCTGTGCTGCATGACATACATCACTGTACTACATGACTCACTGGCTGTGCTGCATGACATACATGACTGTACTACATGACTCACTGGCTGTGCTGCATGACATACATGACTGTACTACATGACTCACTGGCTGTGCTGCATGACATACATGACTGTACTACATGACTCACTGGCTCTGCTGCATGACATACATGACTGTACTACATGACTCACTGGCTGTGCTGCATGACATACATGACTGTACTACATGACTCACTGGCTGTGCTGCATGACATACATGACTGTACTACATGACTCACTGGCTGTGCTGCATGACATACATCACTGTACTACATGACTCACTGGCTGTGCTGCATGACATACATCACTGTACTACATGACTCACTGGCTGTGCTGCATGACATACATGACTGTACTACATGACTCACTGGCTGTGCTGCATGACATACATGACTGTACTACATGACTCACTGGCTGTGCTGCATGACATACATCACTGTACTACATGACTCACTGGCTGTGCTGCATGACATACATGACTGTACTACATGACTCACTGGCTGTGCTGCATGACATACATGACTGTACTACATGACTCACTGGCTGTGCTGCATGACATACATCACTGTACTACATGACTCACTGGCTGTGCTGCATGACATACATGACTGTACTACTCACTGGCTGTGCTGCATGACATAGCTGTGTGTGTGCGTGTGTCCGTGTGTGTGTCTATGTGTGCGTGACGCCCAATGTATTCAATCAAAGCTCAAACTGCGAGGTTCAACATTCTTACTTCCTACCAATCATCAGCGAAATCGAACGTGTGTGTGTGTGTGTGTGTGTGTGTGGTCAGAGGTAGGTCGTCGCAAAGGGAGGAGCTTCCTGAATAGGAGGTCTACGACACCTGTGGTATCTTTCTTACTGTACAGCCAATGCAGGTCTTGGCGTTTTTCATAGAGCAGCTGTTTCAGCTTGTTCACGATCGCCTGAGGACCCACATTCGGGTCGCGCTGGTCCAGTGGTGACGTTGGGAGTGACGATGAAAACTGCGCTAATTTGGGGGCCCAGTGCTCGTGGAAGATGAGGCCCCTGTCGGAGGAAGGTAGGAGGACATGGGACTCCCTCCTCGTCCCTTTGAAGGCGCTCACCATTGACCAAACCGACGTGGGTTGTGCCACACAGCTCTTGCGAACCATCTCATCGATACAATCCAATGCCTTACATTGATTCATGAAATACCATTTTCTTTTTTTCCTTTGAAATTGGGATCTGGTTCTGGTCCATTGAGGCCCGTCTGAAGGGGGGTGGGTCCTGAGTGGGCAACTCTGTTGGCCCCCGCAAAGGAGTGGCACCACCGCAGATAATGCTTATGCATGTGCAAAGTAGACAAAGCGTTGTCTCTTATTGTTTATCGACATGACGATCCTTTGTGAAATAACACCATATGTTTATGAGCAAGGTAAACTAGAAATAAGAGGGTGTTCTCAGTACTTTTTGCCTAATTAACAACCGCGGCACCAATAGCATCATGTCGTTTGTCCCATGTAGCATCTGGTCACCAACTGTTGACACCAAATGAATGCGACCATAAATTGAACTACGAACCAAATTAGGATACAGAACCTCTCAGCGCAGTGTCATATGCTAAATGAAATAAAACACCGCTAAAATCCACGGGAGGGTGCATATTGAAACCAAAGCGGAAATATCACCAACCGGGCCTGAGACAAAAGGCTGAAACCAAGCAACAGTGTGGAGACAACACACTACTCCAACAACCCATCCGCCTCCATGAGCGCTAGTTCAATGTGCTCACGCATCCCATTTGGTATCCAATCCTCCCGTTATGCGTGCAATGCACATCGCATACTGTGCAGAATGTATGATCCACAATGTCCAAAATGTATGGCTTGTTCTTCTGCCCAAGACCACCTTGTTGTTTCACCAATAGCTTGGTCCCCTACTGATTACTACCACCGCCACCGAGGCGGGGCAACTAGCAAATTTTACGTCTGCCCGCTTTCAGCAGCAGATAGGTTTTTTATCATTTCACCATTTTTATGGCAGCCGACCTTTCTCCATTCTCCATTCTCATGGCAGCATTGTATACAAGTGCACACATATCGTAAACCGTATGTTTCTTGCTGTGTTGGATGATAGTGCAAAACAAACTCATATCCTTTGAGGACAAATGGCACTTATACTTGCAATGACCAAACGCAACAATAGACACAGCGACGCAAGGTTGACTCTGTTGGGATGGAAAAGCTTTGATAGAGTTTCAGTGCTGCACGGCAGGAGCATACTTTGCTCATGGTATAAGGTGTATAAGGTATGTGGTACAAGGTTGCTAATGGCATGAGAGGGCACTCCAACAACACCACAAACCAACCAAACCAAAAGATTTGAAGAAACAAAGTACTGTGGTGTGGAGTATGCAGACGGGTAAGCCAATTGTGTCCTTGCACAACAGCCCTTTGCCCCATGCCAAATCTCCATGTACCATGGTAAAAATCACCTGCTTCCTAAACAACAAGCGGAGGGGAGCGGTGGGTAACATGTGGCCAATGGCAGACTCAAGCTCAAGCCGATCAAGTTTTTCACAAGTTGCGTTGTGTCAATTGTGTGGAGATCTGGAAAGCCATGTGTTCTTCTGTTACAAAAAACATCTTTGCACGTGTAAGACGCCATTGGACATAGCTCTTGCACTCTTGCCCAGCTGGTGCTCTTGTTTCTTGTGTTCTTGCTTGGGGAACTTTTGCACCCTTCATAATTGAGGTGTGAATATGGCAATGAAATTAGGTTGCTTCGGAGTTTGCGATTGAGTCAGTAAACTCCGGTGTTGAAAGGTCCCTCATTTGGTATCGGGCTTCTTCGACGAATTGCATAACATTGGAAACAAACAACGTGAGAGAAGCCTCGAGGTCTTGGGGTTTAGATTGGTGCAAAGTCTTGGGTTGTTTTCAGTCAGTCAATTTCAATCAACTTGAAGGTTGTATAGCAAGTGACAATGTGCTGTGTAACAAGTTGCATGAGTAGCGCTTGCAGCCGATAGGGCCATGTTGGTCGTTTAATGGCAACACAATTATGTTTCCCCTTGAGGCGATGATGAATATGGAAGACAAATATTTGTATGGCCACCACAAGGATGTCGTCCGGTTGGAGTCATGGGGCTTGATGGAGGAGGATCTGGATTGGCGGTGGATTGGTGGTGGACTGGCGGTGGATTGGTGGTGGATTGGCGGTGGATTGCCGGCGGATTGGCGGTGGATTGGTGATGGATTGGTGGTGGATTGGTGGTGGATTGGTGCCTTACGCGTTTTCATGCCTTGCGCACAAAGGTAAAAAGGATGACTTTGCGGCCCACTTCCTCTGACCCCCGCCCCCGGGTGTGCAACGAACAATATGGTCCAGATTAATACGGTCCGAGCGGCAATGTTCATTGGACACGCCGTTTCGTGCACACGGCAATATTGTGAAACGGCTGTGACACGTCCCTAGGCACAAGATACCCAGCCCATTCAAAGCACAATGCGGTGGAGGTCTGCAATTAGCACTTTTCAGAGTAGAAACCCTTGTGGCGGTCCCGCTTCATGTGGAAAAGCTAAACACGCTCCCCGGGCTTGGGGCCCTTCTTGTTCTTGGCACGGGCAGAAGTGGCAGCCCGATCCGGCTCAGGAACCTTGGAGCCGGACAGATTTGATGGGACAACATTGTCCTCCATCACATCATGGGTTAGGTATAGGGTGTTCTCAAAAACATGCCACAAACACCACACCCCACACCCTGCCATGGCCCAAATCAAAAGCCCCAGTGGTCATCAATGTCAATATCGGGGCCATCCACACCACTACTATCATCGGAGTCACCTGAACCATCCGTATCAGGTTGTGACCCATCATCAGAGTCAGACTTAGGATTATGGTTATGAAAGAACTCCGTGTCTTCCAATTGGGACAGTTTCAAACCACTTGGAAAATGGGCGGTGCGGCATGCTTCATGGATAGCATCATCCGTAATGGCCACAAAAGCACGCACAACCCAATTTGCAACTTTTTTGAGAGACGGTTGCGGTACGGGCCCCCTTTTCTTGGTCTGGCCTGTGATGTTTTCTTCCGCCCACATTGCACACTCCTCCTCCAACACCCCTTTGAACGTGCCGGTTTGAGACGCACCACATCCCCTAGAATCACAGCTTGCTCACCCTCCTCATTATTTCCCCACTTCAGCCCTCGTGCTCTGCCACTTCGACGAGACTTTCCGTTAGCGCAACAAAACGGTGTGGGGGACACCATTCCCTCACAACCTGCTTTACAAATTTGCCCACCAATACCGCAAGATACATCACCACAACCCCTCATTTCCCCCAAACCTTTCTCCTCAAACTGCGGTCTTGGAGCCTGGTACCCAATTAAGTGCCTAATTAATTTGGTCCCAAGTTAATACGGTCTGAATGGAAGTGTTCGTTGGACACCGGGGGGGGGGGATTATTTTGGGATTGCGGTGGCCATCATTTGGGGCCTCTGGAGCCCAAGGGGCCCGTGGTGCATGGGACCCACCAACCCACTCCTCTTGACATTCATAAACCATACCCACCAACCCGCTCCTCCTGCAAACGAAGAGCGGCTTGATGTAGGTTGGCCTACAGGCGTAAGCTACCCTAGGCACTGGGGTGTCCCTGAGTCGGAAGGGAATTAGAAGGGCTCGGTGGTGCCTGAGGTGTCCACCTCGATCCCTACCATTGTCTGCCCGCCTAATGCCCTAGACGTGCCTGTGGGGTGCTGACATGCGGCGGCAGCACAGGGTTGCATCCACACTCAATATATCTGCTACTGCTGCTTGCTCTTCTTGTTGACACGCACTTATTTGCTGTGCATAGGTGCTGCACACTGGCGCTACTGTCGGGCCTACCACTCTCCTCCCTCAGGAGCACAATGCAGATGCAAGATTGCATGCCACGAAGCAGAAGCACACAGCCAATGATCGTCCGGAGGGACAAGTAGTGCCAGTGCAATGCCCTGACACAGGGCCATCTGGATGGGGGTGAGAGCTGCAGCGGTTCCCTTCCAAGAGTGCTTCAGCTGTTCTGGTAGGCCCAGAGACAGACCACGAGGGACTTTGGCAGCCCAGGTCCACGCCCGAAAACATGTGCTTGCCAAACCTGGGGTGGGGTGGGGGGGAGGGGGTTCCATAAAGTCTGGTCGGTTACCATGCAGCACAACCGGTGTCCAGTGCCATGTCTTTGTATGACGATTTTGTTGGTCGAGGCCAGTCCCGGGGCTGTGTGCATTGGGTGGGGGAGGGTCCGCCAGTCGATACAAAGTGTCCGCCAGTCGATACAAAGTATCCGCCAGTCGATGTAAAGCATTCCCGAATCAGACACCATTGCCCCCTTGGGCCCCTGCTTCTTAAAGTGCAACAACACAAACTTGACGTCAATCAATCCGAAACTCAGCTAAGCATTCCCAAGGCCCTGAGGTGAATCTAGACAGGCACATACATCTTGGACGTCAGGTGCAGGACCGCGCCCATATTGCCCCGCTGCCCGCAGTAGTTGCTGGCGCTGAAGATGGACACCAACTTGCCGCCGTGAACGCACATGTGCCCTTTGCCCGTGACCTCATGGGACCGGATCACCAGCTGCAACTTGTTATCGCAGAGGAACTGCTGCGTGACGTCCGGGCCGAACTGGGCCGTTGTGGGCCCGCGGCGGCCCTGGAACCGCCCGAGCTGCTCGCACGGGTCCGACCACAGCAGGTCCCACAGGATGGTCTCCTGCAGCGTGACCGGCTTCGCGGGCAGAGGGCCGCACGGCAGGTCGCGCAGCTGGTTCAAGGTGACGGCCACGCGCGGTAGACCCCCGTGCACCACAAAGTACCGGTCCGCCACTACGACGGCGATGGGCATCAGGTGGAAAACTTGCTGAAAGAGGTCCAGCATGTGCTCACTGCCAAACTTGTGCCGCACCTGCGAAACAACACCGACGAGCTTGAGGTGCAGTGAACTCGGTCTTGCAGAGAGCAGCCCTTCATTCAACAAGAAATTTCGCTGATACGTACAGTTCTATCGGATAATTACTGTAATGAATAATTATCAGAATAATATCTTTGTCGCATCATTATTATCTTATATCAATGGCATCAATCTTATTGTTGTTATTGCTATACATGCATACATACATACATACATACATACATACATACATATATATACATATGTTATGTTACATATTGTTTTATTAATAACATTATATTACATCATATTGTATTATTATTATTATTATTACTATTATTACTATTATTATTGTTATCATTATTATCATTATAATTATTATTGTTCTTAGTATTATCATCATTATCATTACTAATTGTATTAATTGATTATATTATCAATATCGTTATTTTTTGAACAGCATTCTAGTAGTATATTGTGATCATAATAATACTATCATTTATCATTACATATACTACAGAGAGCATGTCTGTATGCCTCTGCCGACAGAAGCTCCACCACGAGCAGTTAGTACACCGACCACCATTATCCCCCCCCCCCCGGACGCTGCCGGAAAGAGGTGTCCAATGCAAGTTGCACGCAGTTGTTATTGTCAGTGGTCATGGTGGACCGCAGGTACCTGTCGGTCGCACAAGGGGGACGGAGTGGTAGCCTATGCGGGCTCCCCAACGGACACTGAGGCAGTGTGGCTCGGGTTTCGGGTGAGCGAAAAAAAGGTCCTTGTGGTCGCTTGACTGGGTGCCAACCGACGGCGGTTGGCGGTCAACCCACGGCACTTGGCACTCAACTGACGGCAAGCGGAGCGTGACCGACAACGGTTGGCAATCAAAGGACAGCAGTCGGCAGGCACGCCGACGGTGCACAAGGTGCGGGATCGGGGGGGGGGGGGGGGGTCATCGTTCTCAGGGATCCCGACTTGCCATGGCGTGGTGCTGTGGCGCACCTCGTTCGCAAATCCGAAGCGGCCATTCAGACTCACGTCCTCGTGATTCCCTCGGTTGCAGTGCACGAAGTCCCGGTACACCAGCTTCAAGGCCATGACCAGCAGGAACACCTCCACCCCGTAGGCCCCACGGTCCACGAAATCCCCGTTGAATATGTACTGGGTTTTGTCGGAGGGAAGGCCGTGCTTTTGGAGGATGTACAACAGGTCGGCCAGCTGCCCATGCAGGTCCCCCACGATCAAGAGCTTGGCACCCTCCTACGGACGATCAGGGCAGCTGGGACCCCCCTCGGGTCGACCTGTTTCGCCTCGTTTCGCCCTCAGGTACCCCGATTCACTCCGAATCACTCTGATTCAGCCGCAAACACAACCTGCCCACCCAAATCTCGTACGTCGTAGCTCTGCACACTTGTCATCCATACCCCGCTCCTGAGCCCACTCCCCACCTCTGCCAACACTTTGACACCCGATGATACCTGTCGGGCGGTGGGCGCTCTCGCGTACGCGGCCGTGCTCCCTCCCCCACTGTGGGCTCGCTGCGTGACGCGCGTTGCTCTGTGCACGCCCGCCAGCGCCACTGGTATCGCACGGACGGGCCCTGCCATGCACCTGACTCACTCTCCTTGAAGACCACTCTGCCCGATCGTCCTGTGATCGGACAGAGCCATCGATTGGCCACGCTGCAGACCTCGTCCGGGCGGGGGGGGGACGGGGGTCCGAACACGCCCTCGCCTTCCAACGACAACGGCAGCCGAGAACCGTGTGGCGACGCAACGGGGCATTCGGCACAAGGGCAGCCCGTCGGCACTCGGGCATCCCCCGGTGAACGACCGCGCTGAGCTCACGTGAATCCGCGGAACTGCCTATGGCCCGTTGGTGGGTTTGTTCGTGCGAAAAATTCAGGTTGCAGCAACGGAGAAGAGTGCCTCGGGCCCTGGGGCGCGGCTGCACTGCGCGGGCACTGTGAGGGGCATCGGCGCCCCGTGGACAGTGAAGTGACGTCGAAAGGCCGGTCGGTTAGTCGCCGACCGGCAACGCGCCGCTTGCCCGCAAAACCGCCGCCTCGGGTCGACCATTTCGTTGGGGACGCAAAGAGAAGCCCCGGGTCTCTCTATCCCGGTCTCTGGAACGCGAACGACGCCCCTACGCAGACCCTTCCAGGCCTTTGCTTAGTGATACTGGGGGGGGGGGGTCAAATTGGCCCCCCGGGATTTTGGCTGACCCACCCACCCACCCACATCAGAAAATTTTTCCTCAGGAAAAAAATGAAATTTATCAAAGGGGCCCGAACTTGGAGGTCGATTTTAGGTACACAAACTTTTTTTTGGCCTCTGACCCCCCCCCCCCCCCGGTATAGTATCAACCAGCCACTAAGCAAAGGCCTGGACCCCTCCCCACACCAGTGACCTCAGGTGCCGGGACGTCCACAACGCGGGGCACGCCCTTGAAGTAGCTGCGGGCGTGCACCAACAACTGCGCCGCGTACTTCGGGTGCAGCACGACGTCGGGTTTGAGGAGCAGGTGCTCGTGGAGCAGCTCCGCCGTGCGCTCGCACGGGGGGTGGGGCAGATGGGGGCCCAGGTACAGGTCCAGGTCATCGATGGGGCGCTGGAGGGTGTTCTGCAGCCAATTCCACTGGGCCGTGAGGCGCCGCTGGTCGGACGTCATGTGTGTGGCCTTGAGGAACAGCTCCAACTGCGAGTCCATCTCCATCGAATTGAGGGATTCGCGTTCCCTTGGAAGGGGATAGCGAGGGGGGGGCAGAGGCAGAGAAAGAGGGAGAGGCAGAGAGTGAGGGAGAAGGAGATGAGAGGGGGAGAGGGGGGATGCAGAGGGAGAGGGGAGGGAAGCGGGCTGCGAGGGACAGCGGAGGGTGAGCGTTGCACAGAGAAGGAGAGGGGGGCGGAGTAGGCAGCGGCGAAGGTCCGGAATGTACGAGAGCTCGCCCTTGCTTTGATTTCCACTGCCATCCCAGTGCAAGAGGCGTGCGTCAATCAACGGGGTGTCGATTGCAGCGCGGTGCTGAATGGACGGCTGGGGCTGCTCTGTACATTCTTCCGGGGGGCGCTTCGGCATAACGGGAACAGGATCAGGCCTGGGGAGAGTAAATCAGGGGCGGCCCCCTGGGCCCCAGAGTTGGGCGTGAACAGCAACATCGTATTGCGGTCAGGGTTCGTCTGCATGTCCCTCCCGATCGCGACATTCGGGGTTGTCTTCTTTGCGTTTTTCCTTCACGGCCCTCGTTGTGAAGCAAATAGTGACCGCGTTTGTCGAATGCAGGTAGGACTCGATGATAACGGAAACCCGTTTTTTCGGGCTGAGATTTGCAATTCGGGTGAAAGGCCGTGGCACTGGTGCTGCTGTTGTTGCTGCTGTTGCTGCTGTTGTTGGTGCTGTTGTTGCTGCTGTTGCTGCTGTTGCTGTTATCGCCGTTGCTGTTGTTGCCGTTGTTGTTTCATTTTATCAGTCTCCGCCAGGGAAATCCGAGCAATCTGGGGGATGGGGGCATATCACCCACAACGAAGGCCAAGCACCTTGCCCTTATGGGAACAAATCCCCGAGGGGCCTCGTGCCTCCGTCTGTCCACGCGAGGGCAACAGCGGCAAGTCTCGGTTCGGTTGAAATGATTTCTTCGGGTTAAGCCGGACCTGCGGTGGTATTCGCTGACAGAACACAAGAAGACAGCCGAGCAGGTCAATGTAAATTGTGGTCTCGAATGCATGAGACGACTCTAAAAAACCTTCAAAGCCCAGCTCTCCCAGTGTTTTTGCCGTTTCCTCACCTTCTTCCCCTGATGTAGACTGCTGCTGACCACTCTGCCCACATCGCCCGCCTGAGCCCTGCACAGACTCGCACATACATCTCGCATTCTAACTTCTCCCAATCCAGCGCCCAGTCGTTCCCGGTCCGCGGCGACGAGTCACCGAGTGACCCCTGCCGTCGGGCACACGCCTCCGCGGTGCGCAGGTTCACGGGCGGAACACCGGCTTCTGCAGTCGGTCGGATTGCGCGCTTCGCGGTCGGCTCGTCGGGAACACGGGGGTGTTCGGGCCGCAGCTCGGCGCTTGCATCGGCAGCGCCGCCGTCTGTCTCCCGGTCAGAGGCCTTGAACGACGGACGTCGCCGCAGCTGCGCGTGCGCGCCGGGGTCCGTGGCCCCCGGCATGGACCGGAGCTTGGTCAGCGCGTCCATCGACTGCTTCCGTCGCGCGCGCGCCTCCACTTTGCGCGGCGCCGCGTTCGTGCAGGGCAGCGAGCTGCGGCCCCGCGGGGCCCCGCCTCGGATCTCCTGCAGAGAAGGCTCTTCCTTGGCGTGGATGCCCATGCTGCGCCGCTGGGACATGAAAAGCGCGAATCGCGACTCCCGCCGCCCGGCGGTGCCCGCCGCAAGCCTTGGGTAGCCCGGCGCTGCGTCTTGCCGACCATCATCTCCCAGGGCACCCTCCTCGGCCTCAAGGGGACACACGCCTCCGGGATCATGTGCACGCTCAGCACGCTCCATCTCCCCGGGTGGCAGGCATTTGGAAGGCCATGGAGCACTGCCCGGAGGGAAAGTGCGGGACGCAGAGGGCGCTGGGGCCGGCCGGCAGCCTGGAGGGTGTGCCCTGCCCTGACATCTCGCGTCCTTCCGAACACTCTTCCGGAATCGTGACCGCTCGACTTTGTCCGCAACCACTTCCCCAAGCCTGTCTTCGCTTTGCCACGTTGCATAAGACCAGGTGTAGGGGGAAGCCATGCAGCGCACGCACTGCGCAGCGCACCGCCCTTGCACAACGGGGGGCTTCCTCATTCTCTGGTTTTGTCCTTGCGCAAGGGAACCTGCAAATGCTTCGAGTCTGCCTGCAGTCTTGTGACGAAATTCAACCAAAATGAACTCGCTGCAATGACCCTCTTGTCGCGAAAGCCTTGGACCCAGACCAACAAAGTGGCATACAAGGGGTAGTGATGGGTGAACGTGTGTCCTCTCTCTCTCTCTGTGTGTGTGTGTGTGTGTGACGCCCAAATCTTTCAAATCATGCTCAAACTGCGAGGTTCAACAATGATGCGACAAGAACATGAGTTCTTTCGTTCGGTTGCCCTGTCGCCGGGCTTCAGGAACCAGGTTGAGATGACACGCAACATGTGTGTGTGTGTGTGTGATCTGTACTTTTAGAGGTAGATCCTTGTGCAGTGCTGGGCGGGACGCCCCATTTGGCTCAGGTCTGCTGAGGCCTCTGTGGAATGTTGGACCCCCCCCTTCTGAGGAATCAGAAGCTCTGTGGTTGGCTGGTTAAGTATCCAGAGTGTTTGCTCTCCCATGCCTCGTCAGAAAAAGCGGGCGGGCGACGTCCTCGGCTTTGGTCTCCTCCAGCCCCTGTGGGTGTGTGTGTGTGGGCGGTTCACTGGTTCACGTAGACTAAATGCGTCAGGGGTCCAAGTGGGTGCAAGATGATGACTAGAGCGCACCCAAATGGATTGGTGTATCCCTGGAGGACGGCTGCTACTCGATGGTGAAAGGTGCCCCTGTCTGCCGCCCTGCCCCGTGCACGACACCGGATGCAGAGCTAAACACTAGTTCCTGCGACGCAGATCCATACGCAGATCAGGCACCAGCGAGGTCAGCCCTCAGTGACCGCTGGAGTCATGCGCGCCGGGAAGGCACGCCTGCTGCAGTGCATGCTCGGGCCATAGGGACATTGCAGTGAGCTGAACTGGGCTGGGCTGTGGGCTGGGCTGGGCCTTTGACCCTACAAACAGCGCCAGTACTACATCCACAGGGCAGTGCTCCCTGAACTAGCATATGCATGTCCCAAGGCAATCATTCTTTCCCACAAATTGACGAAGGCATAGCACAGAATCATCCTCAAAAGCATGGCCCTTCGCAAACTCGGGAGGAAATGATTTCGCAACAGAAAAGGTCCCAAGCGAAGTCACCCAAGGTGCCTCGTAATGGGCCGGAGACTCGTATCGTGCTTGGTTTGAGCAGGCCGACTGCCGGGTGGCTCCACTTTGAATAAGGGGGTATGCACCTCCCCTTCACATGCACCCTGCACGTGGCACGCCAAGGCCCCCCCACCCAGACGCTGGGACCCCCTCATACAGCAATTCTGGGCCGCGCACCGGGACGGGAAACCTTTAGTCTTTCACTTTGGAGAAATCATGGCGTTGTACAGTGTGCGCAGCACGCCACTGTTCGAGTGGGTAAGGAGGGTTCAAGGCCCCACGTCAATGCACCCACCCTGTCACTTACTTTCCCACTTTCTGGCCTGAACCCCAGTTGGCTTTCAGGAGTACTGCAGGGTTGCACCAGTCTGCGTCCCTGCATTGGTTGCCCGACATGCTTCGTGCCTGATACATGGTGTGTGCCTCGCACCATAGCTGCTTGGGTCACATGTGTGAAACCCCTCCGCACCACCATCAGAGCTCAAAAACACCACCGGGGTGCCAGGCATTCAATCCCTTCTTGTGGCCACCCTCATCCCATATTTGTAAATTATGTGTCATATTTGTAAATTAAAATGTTGCCAATAACTTTAGAATCGTCGCTTTGCCACGGATCAGGGTGGGGACAAGAGACCTGTTTGGACAGGCGGGGCATCATGCTCGTGTGAGCCAGACCAAAATTCACACCATCAATGCTGGGAACTACTTTGCATGTGTTTGTGTGTGACGCCCAGTTTTTTGAAACATCAGCATATCGTTCAGGGTCATACACACGGACCGGGGAGCAGCGTTTCTGCCCAGCAGAACATTTCTTTTCGACACCTTCCTCTCAGGCCACTGACGGCGGTTTCGGGTTTACCTCTTTCCGGAATATCACATGCAGTGCCTCTGCTTAGGCATTTTGTGAAGTCCTCTCCAGCATGTGAATGACCGCTTCACTCCTTTACTCCTGGCAACCAGGGTGGTGATAAAACTGAATGTCAGTGTTGTCGGAGAAGGAACACGTAGGCTCGCCTTGGAGTTCGAGCAGCAAGGAAGGCGGACGATGGGAGTATTTCCGAACAGACAGCTTTCATACAGAGACCACCACTCCGTGTTCCCAAGCACCCACTGTGGTTTTGCTGGATTTTGTTCCAACATTTGCCGATCCACCCAGCGTCACGCAAACAGAATTGCCAAACTCGAAGCTCAAAAACTCAACAATTTCAGCGTGTCTTTCTTGCGTAATTTGGTCCAGTGCGCTTCGCCAGTGGCTGCGATCGGTCCCTGCCATCGACACATTGCCTCTCGACTCCTGCCGTAGCCCCTTCCTCTGTGTACACTCTCTTGATCCTGAAAGTGCGAAGTCTTGGTGCAGTTCCGGCGTTTTGACTGCGAGGCCATGGCACGGTGGCCCCAGGCATCGGCAGCCGTAATACGCAGCAGCCCGGGGGCACGTGGCCGAAATGACGGGTTGCCCACCCGATGGGCGCCGCCGCCTACGGAGGGAAAGCGTTCAAGGGAGGGACAGCGGTAAGTGACGAGAGGCCGACCAGGCGTCACGCCAATCCCCGTCCCCCTCCCCCTCCCGGGTGGATGGGGGGCTGGGTCAGATGCCGAAAGAAAAGTCTGTGTTCCTAAAATCGGTCTCCAGTTTCGGGCCTCTCTCGTAAATGAGGAAGATTTTTCTGATGTGGGGGGGCTGGGGCAGGGCACCAAATCCCTCCCGAGGTCCGTAAGCAACGGCCTGCCAGGGATGCCTGTGCACGCCATGCAAAGTGCTTAGACCACTGGAAGTGCTCGGGTCGTTTTGGGCCATGACCCCCCCCCGTGTGCGCACACATGAGAAACGTAGAGAGCGTGGGCTGGACTGGGGACCCGTCGTCCCTGCACCGATGCTGCCGTGTTGCCCACACAGAGCCGGCTCCTGCAAGGCGCTGTTCCGAGCCGTCGTGCCCCCGCCTGACGTGCCCCCGTCGTCTGCCCTACAGAGCTGCGTCAGATGGCAAGGAGCCCATTCCCCTTCAGTGCGGTCGGGTTGCCCCCTCAGCATTCCCTTGAGGGATACGACCCATGAAGACCGTGACCTCCCCAGAGCACAACAAAATGCACCAAAACACGATTCGGCACTGATATCTGCCCACCACCCGTGATGCGGGTTTACAGCCGGAGCAGAGGGGCCTGTTTAAAGGGTAGGTAGCATCCGCCTCCCGCCCTCCCCCGAAACCCCCCCGGCCCTTGTTCAGTCCCCGCCCTTCAGTAGTCCCATGGGGGAGGGAAAGAGCTTCGTCGATTTGTTTTTTTCTCGTTTTATTCTTTTTTTTTTTAGAAATTAGCATTAGAAAGGTCTGCTGTGTTGCTTTCCTCAACAATATCATGTGTGAAGCAGTCCACTTGTTGTTCCATCACGCTTTGATGCCACCAATAACCCAAACCCGCTTGGGGGATTCGAGCCTATATTCTTTCTCTTCTATGTTACACACAACGCCCAGTTCCACACAATTTCACCCACGGATGATGATGAAATTGACCCGTACCCACCTGGTACTTGTCTGGTTTTTGCCGGCTCTGGGCACAGTTGTTTACCCAGTTCCAGGGTCCCTCAGAGCGTGGCCCCGAATACCACGCATGAGCGCTCAGGTTTCGTGATTCTTCACGGCTGCGCCCCCATTGCGCGCATGCGAACTCTGACCTCCGTGTTCCGCTGTTCAAGTAACAGTACTCCCATCAGAGAATGGGACATGCACAGAGCCCATTTCTCAGCAGATGGGAACACACACCACAACACACGGTCTCGTACTCAATACCTGTGTGCGCCCTGCGCCCCTACTTTGTGCATGTCTTTCCGTGTGCCACGCGTGCCTGGGAGGGTGGGGGCCTCTCACCCCCTTGCGCCCTCCCTCCCCCTGCCTGGCCCACCCTCACCCCCCCACTCACCCGTCCTTTCCCTCGGGAGGTTGTGCCAACGGAGCCCCCGGACTGCCCCTGTTTCACTGCTCCGTACCGGGCCCGCACAGACGAGGGCAACCGCCCTCGCCGTTGGCCATACTCGGGGGGAGGGGGGGGGGAGGCTGCCACTGAGCACTGGCCTGATCCCGGGAAGGGCCCCAACGTCCGCCAGATGGCGCCACGAGCCAGTCCCTCCAAATAGGGGGCGGGGGGGGGGGGGCTTCCCCGTCGGTGCCTCACAGCTCGTCCTTCATGTCCACGTCCGTCAGCCATTCCCTGCGATGAAGGCCGTGGTGCGCGCGCTCCTTGTGCATCCAGTCCGCAAAGAACGAGCCGGGGTAGTTGCCCAACAGCAGCTCCGCCTTGGCCCCCAGCGCGAGGTCCACCGGGACGTCCTTCGCCGGATCCCCCGTGCGGTGCCGCACCACCCGGAGGCCGGTCTCGGCCCGGACGGCCCGCGTGAACCGCTCGATTTCGATGCGGTAGGGACTGTCGGTCACGAGCACCAGCCCCGAAAACGACGTGGCGTGCCTGCGCAGCACCGTCTTCAGGCGTGGCACAGCCCAAGCGACGTTGTGAGGGAGGAAGCTGGAGGCCAGGTCCACAGACACGTCCCCCCGGCGCCAGTGAAAGCACACGTACGGCGCTTCGACGCCCTTCTCCCTCAGGAACTTCGCGGCCGCCGCGTAGACGTCGGGGTTCAGGTGCACGGCGCGGCGGATGGCGTCGGGGCTGAGGGACAGCGGGAGGGCGTTGCGGCTGCGGCGCAGCTCCACGCGGAAGGGGCTGACCCAGTAGTGACTGATATCGAACGCCAGCGTGGGCGCGGCCGCGTAGCGGGCGTTCAGCCAGTCCGCAACCGCTTGTGGAGTGTTGGCCCTGGAGTCGGAGTCCTCCGGAAGCGTGAGGGCGGCGCCGACTTCCTGGCGGTTGATGCACACCGTCCTCTGAAAGACCAGTTTGCGGCCCAGGCGGGTCACTGCAACATCCGAGGGCATGGTCTGTGCGCTGTGTTCCGTGCAGACCTTGGAGAACTCTGGAAGGGGAATGGAGTGCTGTCGCTGGGCCTGAATCAACGCAGTATGGACAATCCCCCGGCTGGTCCTCATCCAATCCTCGAGCGTGATCACTTGGGGGTACTCCTCTTGCAGCTTCGGGACGTCCAGCCAGTCCCCAAACGGCACAGTGACGTGTTGCTGGTCCTGGTAGTCAATATTTTTGCGCTGCAGCCACACCCAGTCCTCTTGAGGGGCCTTCAATACCTCGTCCGGGTCTACGGCCTCCAGCCGCCTGGTGCCTGGTCCATGAATACTGAAGGGCTCAAGCACAAGGGTTCGGTGTGTGAGTGCAGCAAGAGCAATTAAATCGTAATACTTGCGGAAACTGTCGCCCCAGCCCGCCTCGACGGCAATTGAGACCAGCAAATACTTGTTGGCGGTCTCCGGCGTCGTCTGAGGACAGGCGAAGGCTGCAAGTGCAGCAAAAACCGCGTACCGTAAAAAAGATTTCATGACCCGTTTGGGTGCTGATACACACAAAATGGGGGGTGGATGCACTATGATGCAAGCGGGCCTATGATGTGAACTCATGCAGGGCATTCGATTCAACTCAACTCAATTTGATTTGATTCGAACCATTCGCGCCGTTCCTGCCATAGGTACGGCTAGACACCCCTGCACTCACCATTGCCGTGGATGAACGCTCCATTGAAGGCAAGACCCGGGGAATCTGCCTGTGGGCATGATCTCTCGTGGATCGCAGAGATTGCGAAGGCGGTCGGGCGGTGGTGGGCGTGGGGGTCACCTGCTGCATGAAACAACGCAGGGGACGCCCCCCATGCCGACTGCAACGCCACCGAGTCGGAGTTGGTGGTCTGGTAAATGCGGTGGCTGGTGGGCAATATACATAGAGGTATAAAAGGGCTACACATAGCGGTGCAAAAAGGCTGCACACAGGGGTATAAAATGAGTATACATGGAGGTGTAAAGGGGCTACACATAGCGGTGCAAAAAGGCTGCACACAGGGGTATAAAATGAGTATACATGGAGGTGTAAAGGGGCTATATGAAGGGGTGCCCAAGGACATTTCAGGGGATAAAAGGGCTACGAATAAGACTATGAAATGGCTATGCATTGAGGGAGAACGGCACTACACATCGGGTTTAAAATCTGTACACATAGAGGTATAACAGGGCTACACATAGTGCTGCAAAAGGGCTACACGCACGGTTTTAAATGAGTAAACATAGAGGTATAAAACAATACCTTGGGATCTGCAACAATGCACGCAGAAGCAACAACGGTTTTGAATGGTCTACTGGAGAATACTTGTGCCGGGCGCACACCTTTTGAGGTGATGATCCTGGGAATGGCCGGGAATGGAGATGCTGAGCCAATTTGGTACACAAACATTGCCATCCCGTCCGATGTGGATGGTTTTCACACATGTGGCAGCAGGATTGGGTTGGGTTGCTGTATTGAAGACCGGCGCGTGCCCGGCGCGCTACCTTTGTATAAAGTATCCTGGCTCAAGCCCCAGGTTTGTCCTCACCTAGGGAAGTCCCCCAAGTAGACCTGAAGGTACTTCCTGAGCATTTGTCCCCAGAAGCGCACGGCGTACATACTTCGGCTTCCTTTGTCACTCAGTAGTTGGCTGCTTAACCCCTGCCATCTCGGGGGCCCACATGGGGACAAAATCGGACCTGGTTACCTAAACCCTGCCTTTCAGGGGTCCCCAATCGAAGGGGACAGAATCAGAAGTGGCCACATCACCCCTGCCTTCTCGGGTGCCCAAAAAAGGGCGGATTGGTTGCATAACCCCTGCCTTCTCGGGGATTCCCAGTAAAACGGGACAAAATCAGAAGTGGCTACATCACCCCTGCCTTCTCGGGGGCCCAAAAATGGGCGGATTGGCTACATAACCCCTGCTTTCTCGGGGGTCCCCAATAGAAGGGGACAAATTCAGAAGGGTCTACAACACCCCTGACTTCTTGGGGGCAGATAGTTTGGTGAGGGGGGGGGAGGGCATGCACGGGCAGGGCTGTCCTTAACGCAAAAAAAAAAAGTCCGTCTAGAACAGGGTAATTTCAAAAGAGCCCGCGGACAGTACATGTCTTCACTCCGGTGTTCCCAATTGTTCAACCATGAGTCCCTAGCCCCAAATTGGTCTCAGCACACAACCATATGATCCTAGCCCCACATGTGTTGCATGACCCTACCTCACACCCTGCACAATTCAACATGAACAAGAGCAATACTTTTTCTGATCAAATACAGTGATGCAGCGTTCGACCACCCGAATGTTCCATCGCCGGTGGCACAGCTGAAAACAAACTCCCTACTGCTGGTACAACCTCTGGAATTGCACCCTGACACGCTCCATAAGCTCACCCTTCCCCCCGCCCACACTCAAACCATGCTTCCTACAAATGGCCTTAAACTCAACCTTAGTCCACTCATGCAACCTCCCCCTCTCCATTGCGTTCAACACCGCCTCATCCACATCATACCGAAACACCAACTGCGCGGCAGGGTTAGAAGAGGTGGAGGGGACAGCTGAGGGGTTACGAAGGTCAGAAGAGGAGCTACTGGCAACTGCACCTGCCTGCTCCATATCCTCGTCCTCACTGTCTTCGTCCTCGCCCTCCAACTCAACCCCATACACATCGCCACTGCCAGCGTCACGTGTCGCCCTCTTGGGGACAACCCACAAATCTCGAATGTCCAACGGAACCTCTGCCTGACCATCCTCTTCCAAAGAAACTGCCAAATCCTTGAAAGCCGGAAACCCAAGCAAACCACCATCTTCCACCTCAACCGCATGCCCTTGCTTCCGTTTGCGCGGGCGGAAAGGGGTCTTGCGAAGGTCCTCAAAAACCTCAAAGGGCCCCCAATCCTCTGGTGCCTCCCCATTGCACCTTACCCACAGCGTCTCACACATGCGCTCCGTGTTTTGGCCAAAGTCCGTAGCCGTCACGTAGCTAAAAACTCTCTCACACGAACACGAGCTTGCCTCAACCCAATCCTCCAGGTTAGCACTACCATCCCACTCAGCTCGCTTGAATCGTGTCTGCACGTCCTCAATCAAACTGCGAAGAAACTTCATCCGGCTACCCTTGATGACGCTACTCCCTACGTCAACACCCAACGATTCCTCCCACCCCCCTGGAATGACATGACGCATGGTGTGCAACAGCTGTGTGCACATCACGTTCATCAAACCCTGCACGGCGGGGACCCGTGCCCCCTTGGTCGCTTGAACTTTCTTGCTTGTGGCACAAACCATAGCAAAAACATCACAAAAGAAGGCTGCCGTCAACTTGAAGAGGGGGTGCGAAAGGGCATCGAACAAGCCCTGGGCCTTCTCCCTCACCCCTGCCGTATCGGGGAGCCCCACCGCTGCAGAGCGGGGGGCAAAATCAGAAGTGGCCCACAAGTGGGCAAATTGGCTACCTCACCCCTGCCGTATCGGGGATCCCCACCACTTGACAGCGGGGGGCAAAATCAGAAGTGGCCCACAAGTGGGCAAATTGGCTACCTCACCCCTGCCGTATCGGGGATCCCCACCGCTGCAGAGCGGGGGGCAAAATCAGAAGTGGCCCACAAGTGGGCAAATTGGCTACCTCACCCCTGCCGTATCGGGGATCCCCACCGCTGCAGAGCAGGGGGCAAAATCAGAAGTGGCCCACAAGTGGGCAAATTGGCTACCTCACCCCTGCCGTATCGGGGATCCCCACCGCTGCAGAGCGGGGGGCAAAATCAGAAGTGGCCCACAAGTGGGCAAATTGGCTACCTCACCCCTGCCGTATCGGGGATCCCCACCGCTGCAGAGCGGGGGGCAAAATCAGAAGTGGCCCACAAGTGGGCAAATTGGCTACCTCACCCCTGCCGTATCGGGGATCCCCACCGCTGCAGAGCGGGGGGCAAAATCAGAAGTGGCCCACAAGTGGGCAAATTGACTACCTCACCCGTGCCGTATCGGGGGGCCCCACCGCTGCAGAGCGGGGGGCAAAATCAGAAGTGGCCCACAAGTGGGCGAAATGGCTACCTCACCCCTGCCGTATCGGGGGGCCCCACCGCTGCAGAGCGGGGGGCAAAATCAGAAGTGGCCCACAAGTGGGCAAATTGGCTACCTCACCCCTGCCGTATCGGGGGGGCCCACCGCTGCAGAGCGGGGGGCAAAATCAGAAGTGGCCCACAAGTGGGCAAATTGGCTACCTCACCCCTGCCGTATCGGGGATCCCCACCGCTGCAGAGCGGGGGGCAAAATCAGAAGTGGCCCACAAGTGGGCAAATTGGCTACCTCACCCCTGCCGTATCGGGGATCCCCACCGCTGCAGAGCGGGGGGCAAAATCAGAAGTGGCCCACAAGTGGGCAAATTGGCTACCTCACCCCTGCCGTATCGGGGATCCCCACCGCTGCAGAGCGGGGGGCAAAATCAGAAGTGGCCCACAAGTGGGCAAATTGGCTACCTCACCCCTGCCGTATCGGGGGGCCCCACCGCTGCAGAGCGGGGGGCAAAATCAGAAGTGGCCCACAAGTGGGCGAAATGGCTACCTCACCCCTGCCGTATCGGGGGGCCCCACCGCTGCAGAGCGGGGGGCAAAATCAGAAGTGGCCCACAAGTGGGCAAATTGGCTACCTCACCCCTGCCGTATCGGGGATCCCCACCGCTGCAGAGCGGGGGGCAAAATCAGAAGTGGCCCACAAGTGGGCAAATTGGCTACCTCACCCCTGCCGTATCGAGGAGCCCCACCGCTGCAGAGCGGGGGGCAAAATCAGAAGTGGCCCACAAGTGGGCAAATTGGCTACCTCACCCCTGCCGTATCGGGGATCCCCACCGCTTCAGAGCGGGGGGCAAAATCAGAAGTGGCCCACAAGTGGGCAAATTGGCTACCTCACCCCTGCCGTATCGGGGATCCCCACCGCTGCAGAGCGGGGGGCAAAATCAGAAGTGGCCCACAAGTAGGCAAATTGGCTACCTCACCCCTGCCGTATCGGGGATCCCCACCGCTGCAGAGCGGGGGGCAAAATCAGAAGTGGCCCACAAGTGGGCAAATTGGCTACCTCACCCGTGCCGTATCGGGGATCCCCACCGCTGCAGAGCGGGGGGCAAAATCAGAAGTGGCCCACAAGTGGGCGAAATGGCTACCTCACCCCTGCCGTATCGGGGATCCCCACCGCTGCAGAGCGGGGGGCAAAATCAGAAGTGGCCCACAAGTGGGCAAATTGGCTACCTCGCCCCTGCCGTATCGGGGATCCCCACCGCTGCAGAGCGGGGGGCAAAATCAGAAGTGGCCCACAAGTGGGCAAATTGGCTACCTCACCCCTGCCGTATCGGGGATCCCCACCGCTGCAGAGCGGGGGGCAAAATCAGAAGTGGCCCACAAGTGGGCGAAATGGCTACCTCACCCGTGCCGTATCGGGGATCCCCACCGCTGCAGAGCGGGGGGCAAAATCAGAAGTGGCCCACAAGTGGGCAAATTGGCTACCTCACCCCTGCCGTATCGGGGATCCCCACCGCTGCAGAGCGGGGGGCAAAATCAGAAGTGGCCCACAAGTGGGCGAAATGGCTACCTCACCCCTGCCGTATCGGGGATCCCCACCGCTGCAGAGCGGGGGGCAAAATCAGAAGTGGCCCACAAGTGGGCAAATTGGCTACCTCACCCCTGCCGTATCGGGGGGCCCCACCGCTGCAGAGCGGGGGGCAAAATCAGAAGTGGCCCACAAGTGGGCGAAATGGCTACCTCACCCCTGCCGTATCGGGGATCCCCACCGCTTCAGAGCGGGGGGCAAAATCAGAAGTGGCCCACAAGTGGGCAAATTGGCTACCTCACCCCTGCCGTATCGGGGGGCCCCACCGCTGCAGAGCGGGGGGCAAAGTCAGAAGTGGCCCACAAGTGGGCAAATTGGCTACCTCACCCCTGCCGTATCGGGGATCCCCACCGCTGCAGAGCGGGGGGCAAAATCAGAAGTGGCCCACAAGTGGGCAAATTGGCTACCTCACCCCTGCCGTATCGGGGATCCCCACCGCTTCAGAGCGGGGGGCAAAATCAGAAGTGGCCCACAAGTGGGCAAATTGGCTACCTCACCCCTGCCGTATTGGGGATCCCCACCGCTGCAGAGCGGGGGGCAAAATCAGAAGTGGCCCACAAGTGGGCAAATTGGCTACCTCACCCCTGCCGTATCGGGGATCCCCACCGCTGCAGAGCGGGGGGCAAAATCAGAAGTGGCCCACAAGTGGGCAAATTGGCTACCTCACCCGTGCCGTATCGGGGATCCCCACCGCTGCAGAGCGGGGGGCAAAATCAGAAGTGGCCCACAAGTGGGCGAAATGGCTACCTCACCCCTGCCGTATCGGGGATCCCCACCGCTGCAGAGCGGGGGGCAAAATCAGAAGTGGCCCACAAGTGGGCAAATTGGCTACCTCGCCCCTGCCGTATCGGGGATCCCCACCGCTGCAGAGCGGGGGGCAAAATCAGAAGTGGCCCACAAGTGGGCAAATTGGCTACCTCACCCCTGCCGTATCGGGGATCCCCACCGCTGCAGAGCGGGGGGCAAAATCAGAAGTGGCCCACAAGTGGGCGAAATGGCTACCTCATCCCTGCCGTATCGGGGATCCCCACCGCTGCAGAGCGGGGGGCAAAATCAGAAGTGGCCCACAAGTGGGCAAATTGGCTACCTCACCCCTGCCGTATCGGGGATCCCCACCGCTGCAGAGCGGGGGGCAAAATCAGAAGTGGCCCACAAGTGGGCGAAATGGCTACCTCACCCCTGCCGTATCGGGGATCCCCACCGCTGCAGAGCGGGGGGCAAAATCAGAAGTGGCCCACAAGTGGGCAAATTGGCTACCTCACCCCTGCCGTATCGGGGATCCCCACCGCTGCAGAGCGGGGGGCAAAATCAGAAGTGGCCCACAAGTGGGCGAAATGGCTACCTCACCCCTGCCGTATCGGGGATCCCCACCGCTTCAGAGCGGGGGGCAAAATCAGAAGTGGCCCACAAGTGGGCAAATTGGCTACCTCACCCCTGCCGTATCGGGGGGCCCCACCGCTGCAGAGCGGGGGGCAAAGTCAGAAGTGGCCCACAAGTGGGCGAAATGGCTACCTCACCCCTGCCGTATCGGGGATCCCCACCGCTGCAGAGCGGGGGGCAAAATCAGAAGTGGCCCACAAGTGGGCAAATTGGCTACCTCACCCGTGCCGTATCGGGGATCCCCACCGCTGCAGAGCGGGGGGCAAAATCAGAAGTGGCCCACAAGTGGGCGAAATGGCTACCTCACCCCTGCCGTATCGGGGATCCCCACCGCTGCAGAGCGGGGGGCAAAATCAGAAGTGGCCCACAAGTGGGCAAATTGGCTACCTCGCCCCTGCCGTATCGGGGATCCCCACCGCTGCAGAGCGGGGGGCAAAATCAGAAGTGGCCCACAAGTGGGCAAATTGGCTACCTCACCCCTGCCGTATCGGGGATCCCCACCGCTGCAGAGCGGGGGGCAAAATCAGAAGTGGCCCACAAGTGGGCGAAATGGCTACCTCACCCGTGCCGTATCGGGGATCCCCACCGCTGCAGAGCGGGGGGCAAAATCAGAAGTGGCCCACAAGTGGGCAAATTGGCTACCTCACCCCTGCCGTATCGGGGATCCCCACCGCTGCAGAGCGGGGGGCAAAATCAGAAGTGGCCCACAAGTGGGCGAAATGGCTACCTCACCCCTGCCGTATCGGGGATCCCCACCGCTGCAGAGCGGGGGGCAAAATCAGAAGTGGCCCACAAGTGGGCAAATTGGCTACCTCACCCCTGCCGTATCGGGGGGCCCCACCGCTGCAGAGCGGGGGGCAAAATCAGAAGTGGCCCACAAGTGGGCGAAATGGCTACCTCACCCCTGCCGTATCGGGGATCCCCACCGCTTCAGAGCGGGGGGCAAAATCAGAAGTGGCCCACAAGTGGGCAAATTGGCTACCTCACCCCTGCCGTATCGGGGGGCCCCACCGCTGCAGAGCGGGGGGCAAAGTCAGAAGTGGCCCACAAGTGGGCAAATTGGCTACCTCACCCCTGCCGTATCGGGGATCCCCACCGCTGCAGAGCGGGGGGCAAAATCAGAAGTGGCCCACAAGTGGGCAAATTGGCTACCTCACCCCTGCCGTATCGGGGATCCCCACCGCTTCAGAGCGGGGGGCAAAATCAGAAGTGGCCCACAAGTGGGCAAATTGGCTACCTCACCCCTGCCGTATTGGGGATCCCCACCGCTGCAGAGCGGGGGGCAAAATCAGAAGTGGCCCACAAGTGGGCAAATTGGCTACCTCACCCCTGCCGTATCGGGGATCCCCACCGCTGCAGAGCGGGGGGCAAAATCAGAAGTGGCCCACAAGTGGGCAAATTGGCTACCTCACCCGTGCCGTATCGGGGATCCCCACCGCTGCAGAGCGGGGGGCAAAATCAGAAGTGGCCCACAAGTGGGCGAAATGGCTACCTCACCCCTGCCGTATCGGGGATCCCCACCGCTGCAGAGCGGGGGGCAAAATCAGAAGTGGCCCACAAGTGGGCAAATTGGCTACCTCGCCCCTGCCGTATCGGGGATCCCCACCGCTGCAGAGCGGGGGGCAAAATCAGAAGTGGCCCACAAGTGGGCAAATTGGCTACCTCACCCCTGCCGTATCGGGGATCCCCACCGCTGCAGAGCGGGGGGCAAAATCAGAAGTGGCCCACAAGTGGGCGAAATGGCTACCTCATCCCTGCCGTATCGGGGATCCCCACCGCTGCAGAGCGGGGGGCAAAATCAGAAGTGGCCCACAAGTGGGCAAATTGGCTACCTCACCCCTGCCGTATCGGGGATCCCCACCGCTGCAGAGCGGGGGGCAAAATCAGAAGTGGCCCACAAGTGGGCGAAATGGCTACCTCACCCCTGCCGTATCGGGGATCCCCACCGCTGCAGAGCGGGGGGCAAAATCAGAAGTGGCCCACAAGTGGGCAAATTGGCTACCTCACCCCTGCCGTATCGGGGGGCCCCACCGCTGCAGAGCGGGGGGCAAAATCAGAAGTGGCCCACAAGTGGGCGAAATGGCTACCTCACCCCTGCCGTATCGGGGATCCCCACCGCTTCAGAGCGGGGGGCAAAATCAGAAGTGGCCCACAAGTGGGCAAATTGGCTACCTCACCCCTGCCGTATCGGGGGGCCCCACCGCTGCAGAGCGGGGGGCAAAGTCAGAAGTGGCCCACAAGTGGGCAAATTGGCTACCTCACCCCTGCCGTATCGGGGATCCCCACCGCTGCAGAGCGGGGGGCAAAATCAGAAGTGGCCCACAAGTGGGCAAATTGGCTACCTCACCCCTGCCGTATCGGGGATCCCCACCGCTGCAGAGCGGGGGGCAAAATCAGAAGTGGCCCACAAGTGGGCAAATTGGCTACCTCACCCCTGCCGTATCGGGGGGCCCCACCGCTGCAGAGCGGGGGGCAAAATCAGAAGTGGCCCACAAGTGGGCGAAATGGCTACCTCACCCCTGCCGTATCGGGGATCCCCACCGCTTCAGAGCGGGGGGCAAAATCAGAAGTGGCCCACAAGTGGGCAAATTGGCTACCTCACCCCTGCCGTATCGGGGGGCCCCACCGCTGCAGAGCGGGGGGCAAAGTCAGAAGTGGCCCACAAGTGGGCAAATTGGCTACCTCACCCCTGCCGTATCGGGGATCCCCACCGCTGCAGAGCGGGGGGCAAAATCAGAAGTGGCCCACAAGTGGGCAAATTGGCTACCTCACCCCTGCCGTATCGGGGATCCCCACCGCTTCAGAGCGGGGGGCAAAATCAGAAGTGGCCCACAAGTGGGCAAATTGGCTACCTCACCCCTGCCGTATTGGGGATCCCCACCGCTGCAGAGCGGGGGGCAAAATCAGAAGTGGCCCACAAGTGGGCAAATTGGCTACCTCGCCCCTGCCGTATCGGGGATCCCCACCGCTGCAGAGCGGGGGGCAAAATCAGAAGTGGCCCACAAGTGGGCAAATTGGCTACCTCACCCGTGCCGTATCGGGGATCCCCACCGCTGCAGAGCGGGGGGCAAAATCAGAAGTGGCCCACAAGTGGGCGAAATGGCTACCTCACCCCTGCCGTATCGGGGATCCCCACCGCTGCAGAGCGGGGGGCAAAATCAGAAGTGGCCCACAAGTGGGCAAATTGGCTACCTCGCCCCTGCCGTATCGGGGATCCCCACCGCTGCAGAGCGGGGGGCAAAATCAGAAGTGGCCCACAAGTGGGCAAATTGGCTACCTCACCCCTGCCGTATCGGGGATCCCCACCGCTTCAGAGCGGGGGGCAAAATCAGAAGTGGCCCACAAGTGGGCGAAATGGCTACCTCACCCCTGCCGTATCGGGGATCCCCACCGCTGCAGAGCGGGGGGCAAAATCAGAAGTGGCCCACAAGTGGGCAAATTGGCTACCTCACCCGTGCCGTATCGGGGATCCCCACCGCTGCAGAGCGGGGGGCAAAATCAGAAGTGGCCCACAAGTGGGCAAATTGGCTACCTCATCCCTGCCGTATCGGGGATCCCCACCGCTGCAGAGCGGGGGGCAAAATCAGAAGTGGCCCACAAGTGGGCGAAATGGCTACCTCATCCCTGCCGTATTGGGGATCCCCACCGCTTCAGTGCGGGGGGCAAAATCAGAAGTGGCCCACAAGTGGGCAAATTGGCTACCTCACCCCTGCCGTATCGGGGATCCCCACCGCTGCAGAGCGGGGGGCAAAATCAGAAGTGGCCCACAAGTGGGCGAAATGGCTACCTCACCCCTGCCGTATCGGGGATCCCCACCGCTGCAGAGCGGGGGGCAAAATCAGAAGTGGCCCACAAGTGGGCAAATTGGGTACCTCACCCCTGCCGTATCGGGGATCCCCACCGCTGCAGAGCGGGGGGCAAAATCAGAAGTGGCCCACAAGTGGGCGAAATGGCTACCTCACCCCTGCCGTATCGGGGATCCCCACCGCTGCAGTGCGGGGGGCAAAATCAGAAGTGGCCCACAAGTGGGCAAATTGGCTACCTCACCCCTGCCGTATCGGGGATCCCCACCGCTGCAGAGCGGGGGGCAAAATCAGAAGTGGCCCACAAGTGGGCAAATTGGCTACCTCAACATTGCCGTATCGGGGATCCCCACCGCTGCAGAGCGGGGGGCAAAATCAGAAGTGGCCCACAAGTTGGCGAAATGGCTACCTCACCCCTGCCGTATCGGGGATCCCCACCGCTTCAGAGCGGGGGGCAAAATCAGAAGTGGCCCACAAGTGGGCAAATTGGCTACCTCACCCCTGCCGTATCGGGGGGCCCCACCACTTCAGAGCGGGGGGCAAAAACAGAAGTGGCCCACAAGTGGGCAAATTGGCTACCTCACCCGTGCCGTATCAGGGATCCCCACCGCTGCAGAGCGGGGGGCAAAATCAGAAGTGGCCCACAAGTGGGCAAATTGGCTACCTCACCCCTGCCGTATCGGGGATCCCCACCGCTTCAGAGCGGGGGGCAAAATCAGAAGTGGCCCACAAGTGGGCAAATTGGCTACCTCACCCCTGCCGTATCGGGGATCCCCACCGCTGCAGAGCGGGGGGCAAAATCAGAAGTGGCCCACAAGTGGGCAAATTGGCTACCTCAACCCTGCCGTATCGGGGATCCCCACCGCTGCAGAGCGGGGGGCAAAATCAGAAGTGGCCCACAAGTGGGCAAATTGACTACCTCACCCCTGCCGTATCGGGGATCCCCACCGCTGCAGAGCGGGGGGCAAAATCAGAAGTGGCCCACAAGTGGGCAAATTGGCTACCTCACCCCTGCCGTATCGGGGATCCCCACCGCTGCAGAGCGGGGGGCAAAATCAGAAGTGGCCCACAAGTGGGCGAAATGGCTACCTCACCCCTGCCGTATCGGGGATCCCCACCGCTTCAGAGCGGGGGGCAAAATCAGAAGTGGCCCACAAGTGGGCAAATTGGCTACCTCACCCCTGCCGTATCGGGGGGCCCCACCACTTCAGAGCGGGGGGCAAAAACAGAAGTGGCCCACAAGTGGGCAAATTGGCTACCTCACCCGTGCCGTATCAGGGATCCCCACCGCTGCAGAGCGGGGGGCAAAATCAGAAGTGGCCCACAAGTGGGCAAATTGGCTACCTCACCCCTGCCGTATCGGGGATCCCCACCGCTTCAGAGCGGGGGGCAAAATCAGAAGTGGCCCACAAGTGGGCAAATTGGCTACCTCACCCCTGCCGTATCGGGGATCCCCACCGCTGCAGAGCGGGGGGCAAAATCAGAAGTGGCCCACAAGTGGGCAAATTGGCTACCTCAACCCTGCCGTATCGGGGATCCCCACCGCTGCAGAGCGGGGGGCAAAATCAGAAGTGGCCCACAAGTGGGCAAATTGACTACCTCACCCCTGCCGTATCGGGGATCCCCACCGCTGCAGAGCGGGGGGCAAAATCAGAAGTGGCCCACAAGTGGGCAAATTGGCTACCTCACCCCTGCCGTATCGGGGATCCCCACCGCTGCAGAGCGGGGGGCAAAATCAGAAGTGGCCCACAAGTGGGCGAAATGGCTACCTCACCCCTGCCGTATCGGGGATCCCCACCGCTGCAGAGCGGGGGGCAAAATCAGAAGTGGCCCACAAGTGGGCAAATTGGCTACCTCACCCCTGCCGTATCGGGGATCCCCACCGCTGCAGAGCGGGGGGCAAAATCAGAAGTGGCCCACAAGTGGGCGAAATGGCTACCTCACCCTTGCCGTATCGGGGATCCCCACCGCTACAGAGCGGGGGGCAAAATCAGAAGTGGCCCACAAGTGGGCAAATTGGCTACCTCACCCCTGCCGTATCGGGGATCCCCACCGCTGCAGAGCGGGGGGCAAAATCAGAAGTGGCCCACAAGTGGGCGAAATGGCTACCTCACCCCTGCCGTATCGGGGATCCCCACCGCTTCAGAGCGGGGGGCAAAATCAGAAGTGGCCCACAAGTGGGCAAATTGGCTACCTCACCCCTGCCGTATCGGGGATCCCCACCGCTGCAGAGCGGGGGGCAAAATCAGAAGTGGCCCACAAGTGGGCGAAATGGCTACCTCACCCCTGCCGTATCGGGGATCCCCACCGCTTCAGAGCGGGGGGCAAAATCAGAAGTGGCCCACAAGTGGGCAAATTGGCTACCTCACCCGTGCCGTATCGGGGATCCCCACCGCTGCAGAGCGGGGGGCAAAATCAGAAGTGGCCCACAAGTGGGCAAATTGGCTACCTCACCCCTGCCGTATCGGGGATCCCCACCGCTGCAGAGCGGGGGGCAAAATCAGAAGTGGCCCACAAGTGGGCAAATTGGCTACCTCACCCCTGCCGTATCGGGGATCCCCACCGCTTCAGAGCGGGGGGCAAAATCAGAAGTGGCCCACAAGTGGGCAAATTGGCTACCTCACCCCTGCCGTATCGGGGATCCCCACCGCTGCAGAGCGGGGGGCAAAATCAGAAGTGGCCCACAAGTGGGCAAATTGGCTACCTCACCCCTGCCGTATCGGGGATCCCCACCGCTGCAGAGCGGGGGGCAAAATCAGAAGTGGCCCACAAGTGGGCAAATTGGCTACCTCACCCCTGCCGTATCGGGGATCCCCACCGCTGCAGAGCGGGGGGCAAAATCAGAAGTGGCCCACAAGTGGGCAAATTGACTACCTCACCCCTGCCGTATCGGGGATCCCCACCGCTTCAGAGCGGGGGGCAAAATCAGAAGTGGCCCACAAGTGGGCAAATTGGCTACCTCACCCCTGCCGTATCGGGGATCCCCACCGCTGCAGAGCGGGGGGCAAAATCAGAAGTGGCCCACAAGTGGGCGAAATGGCTACCTCACCCCTGCCGTATCGGGGATCCCCACCGCTGCAGAGCGGGGGGCAAAATCAGAAGTGGCCCACAAGTGGGCAAATTGGCTACCTCACCCCTGCCGTATCGGGGATCCCCACCGCTGCAGAGCGGGGGGCAAAATCAGAAGTGGCCCACAAGTGGGCGAAATGGCTACCTCACCCTTGCCGTATCGGGGATCCCCACCGCTGCAGAGCGGGGGGCAAAATCAGAAGTGGCCCACAAGTGGGCAAATTGGCTACCTCACCCCTGCCGTATCGGGGATCCCCACCGCTGCAGAGCGGGGGGCAAAATCAGAAGTGGCCCACAAGTGGGCGAAATGGCTACCTCACCCCTGCCGTATCGGGGATCCCCACCGCTGCAGAGCGGGGGGCAAAATCAGAAGTGGCCCACAAGTGGGCAAATTGGCTACCTCACCCCTGCCGTATCGGGGATCCCCACCGCTGCAGAGCGGGGGGCAAAATCAGAAGTGGCCCACAAGTGGGCGAAATGGCTACCTCACCCCTGCCGTATCGGGGATCCCCACCGCTTCAGAGCGGGGGGCAAAATCAGAAGTGGCCCACAAGTGGGCAAATTGGCTACCTCACCCGTGCCGTATCGGGGATCCCCACCGCTGCAGAGCGGGGGGCAAAATCAGAAGTGGCCCACAAGTGGGCAAATTGGCTACCTCACCCCTGCCGTATCGGGGATCCCCACCGCTGCAGAGCGGGGGGCAAAATCAGAAGTGGCCCACAAGTGGGCAAATTGGCTACCTCACCCCTGCCGTATCGGGGATCCCCACCGCTTCAGAGCGGGGGGCAAAATCAGAAGTGGCCCACAAGTGGGCAAATTGGCTACCTCACCCCTGCCGTATCGGGGATCCCCACCGCTGCAGAGCGGGGGGCAAAATCAGAAGTGGCCCACAAGTGGGCAAATTGGCTACCTCACCCCTGCCGTATCGGGGATCCCCACCGCTTCAGAGCGGGGGGCAAAATCAGAAGTGGCCCACAAGTGGGCAAATTGGCTACCTCACCCCTGCCGTATCGGGGATCCCCACCGCTTCAGAGCGGGGGGCAAAATCAGAAGTGGTGCCCAAAAGAGGGGCTGTCCTTAAGGGCTGTCCTTAACAAAAAAAAAAATCTCGTCCCGAAAGGACGGCCCTGTGCACGGGTGGGGAATGGTCTAAAAAAAAATGCCCGGCGCGCTAATACTCCCCCTCTAGAGACTCAACGGATAGGTCAGCTTAATCGTTGAGCCCCATTCGTGCATTCAAGATACACAGTGCCCCATTGGCCTTTGCGAAACACTCACCAAGGTTTACGGACATGAGTATGTTGTGCTACAAGCCTCTGTCACAATAACACACAAGCAAAGGCATTGTAGTGCATACGAGATGCACAGCGAGCAGCCCACATCCTAGATTGCTCATCCCCCCCGAACTGCACCAGTGCAAACCAATGCCGCCCTTCGGCCCCCAAAAGGGGGACCTTCGGGCGAAAATTGTAGCGTACCTCAATGTGAGGTCTGTGCTGTTTCTTATCCCAGAGGGTGTGTGGATCAGCACTTTGTGCTGCAATGAGGCGCCAGTATCATTGCCCCACAACGCCAGAGCTTACCTGCAACCGCTAAAACTTTGTGGTGCATCTCAAATGTGAAGGGCTGGAAGAATGCTTCATGGGATACCCGACAACAACAACAAGAGCGGGCAGATCCCCGCTCCTTTCAATGTAAGGAGCGGCGCCTACTACCAGAATCCTGAAAACTGGGGTTCAGGGGTGAACCACAAACTCCAAAAAAAAATACATGGTTCATTTTTCCGGCGCATGCGATTTTTAACCCGAAAAGTCAATTGTGGCAATATTGTTCTGACGTAGCCACCAGGCACGGCAGGTGCTTTGTGCGCGCAGGATATTACCCCGTCTCAAGTCTGGTACCTGAGGTCTTGTGTCCTTGTAGACTGGGGTGCTCTGATGGGCTGTATGCTCCCCGTTGTTTGAGCACTTGGCTTCTTTATTTGGCACGGTGTCTCAGCTGCTCTGCACTATCTCACAACTTTAATGTCACTATCCAAAATGCTGCGCACATGAGACCAGTTTCCAGCGAAAGAATATGTTGCGTCCAGACCTTGGCATCCACAGTGCTGACTGACTGAGCAAGGTCGCCAAATGACAGGCCCAGAGGCACAAATTGACACTGGTATAATGCAAGAAATGGGGCATTGAATCAGCCACAATGGAAAAATAACTTCAGCAAACATCGGATCATCATAGGCAAACATCGCTTTTTAATGGCACGGGTTCTAACCAGGCGTTTGGAATGTTGCAACTTGAAAGAGCTAGTGGTGCCCTCATCTCAAGCTCCGTGGAAATGTTGATAAAAATTGGAACACATTCCCTCGTGCTCATTGAGAGCCACTGTTCGCGGAGGAACACAGACAAAACTCGTGATAGAATCAAATCTGCTCTCCTCAGTAACAGTGTCAATTCCGTTAGGCCACATGACACTGAAGCAGACAATCCACGGCTCAATCCACTTCACTTGTCCTTGTCCCAATAGCAGCACCCTCAACTCCACCACTAACCACTTGGGACCCCCGTTCACCGAAACACAACACAGCAGGACGGGATAGAGGTTGCTACAAGCTGCAAAGAGGGCGGTCAATATCAGGCAAACCGATGCCCTGGGTCAGACAAACAGGTGAGAGGCATCGGATATATAACACGTCGGGGTAAAAGAAAGCCACGGGCTGGGCAGGTTTGCATCGGAGCGGGACTGGCCAAAACCAAAAACACATGAACCTTTCGGTCCATCAAACTGGTACGACTCCCTCCCGGACTCGAAGCGCCCAACAGACCCCCATTGCAAACAGCAGTAGGTCAAAAAACGGCTCACGATCGACCGTCTTGGGGTAATGCCAACTGCCTTCGATGAACCCATGTCTGCTGACGATCGACCACAGCAATCGAGGGTTGACCACCAGCGGTTGACCGGAAACCGTCAGCGCTCAACAATCAGTCGCGACCCGAGGTGCTGGACTTCCCGTTGATGGGAGAAATGCATCTTGTCTTTGGCTAGCCCTGGTGCAGAAACCTGGCATCAGGGGTTGCTGTAAGAGGGGGGCGGGGTCCCTGCTAACTCGTCGTCCAGCCGAACCATTACTTTCCCCACATACTGGCGAACTAGGCCACAAGGACACGCCCACAGACCAACTAAAGCTACCTAACATTTCCCCATGAAGCTCAGATTGCTCAGCTTTGCCGTTCGACCTCATATGGGCACAGGCCGCAGACAATCAATCTGCAGCACTGGCCTTAATACCCTGACGGTTCCTCGACCAGGTACAACCCGGTGTTCTGATGATCTTGTCCCCCCCCCCCCCCCGCCCAGGAACCAGCAATGTTTGGCCGCGTAACCAGCAGGTGCTTCCTGATTTCAACCCAACTTGTACCCGTGTAACTAGGGGGTGGTTCTTGCGCACAACCATCAGGAGCCCCATACCGTAAGCCACCACAAATGGGCCACCACAAAAAGCTGATACTACAGATAGCTACCACCGGGGCACCGGGTCGATGGAATAAAGGGTCGGAGATCCGTTGACCTGCTGTCTCCATACCATCATCCCGCCGAACAAAACTGCATGGAGCTTGCCCATTTCCCGGGCGATTGTATCCGGATGTGGTTGCCTTCTTCTGATGTCACGTAGTCCAAGATGTGAACGAGTGTTTCATTGTTATTGGGCACCAACAGTCTGTTGGCGCCCGACACTGGACCCGAAGCTGAACGTAGAAATATTCTGAACTCGCTCTTCAGCTTTTCACCGCGGTCTGCAACCGCGACGGCCCACGGCCTACAGCCTCACTGTGTGGGACTCGTGTGCCAACCCCCACTCCCCCTACTGCTGCAACAGCCGAGCCCCAATCAAGAATACTGGCTCCCCCAAAGCGATACCGCACATCCAAGAAAGCCCACAGAAGATACTACATGCCTAAGGAGGGACAATAGACCAATGCGCTGTGCGTGAAAGGGGTGAGGGGACCCACAACCACGAGCAGCCCTTTCGCGGTAAGGTTGGAAACTCCTTCACGGAAAGCACATCACGGCGATTTTTCATGGACAGACAATGTCGGGGAAGGTTATGGTCATTATTGTGCGACGGGTCATTGATTGGGAGATCAAGGATGTGTTGATTGGACTGAAAATGTATGCTTCTAGTCTCAATGCCAGTTTTCCGCCCGCCAACTCATGCAACTGCGAGCAAAAGTGACCACCCATTCCGACCACCAATCACCGCTTTTGTGGTCGCTTGTCAGATCCCCTTTCAGAGTCCTCCACTTGAAGCCGGGGCGGACGTTACATGCTGCGCTCGGCCCACAGAGCCCAGCCACAACGTCCGTCCGTCCGTCCGTCCGGGTTTGGAGGCAAGCTGAGGGTGAGGAGCAGCTGATGGCAATGTGCGAAAATGTGTGGTGATGGAGGCGTTCTACGATCACCAACTCTGCAACATAAGGCAGCCTTTGCACCAAGGCTCAAACGACCTCGAAGCAAACCTCAAACACACTTGAACCACCTCCAACCCAACCTCGGACCGCCCGAAAAAAGAATCGGCGAACTGCGATTTGAGGCACAACCGTTGGGCTGTTGCCGAGAAGGAGGGAATTCTGCGTGACTGGGTGCGCCTATCTATCGATTGCTTTGTCTCCTTCCTCTTCAGTGGTGCTGACCCAGTGGTGCTTGTGGGATCTTCTGCGCCCTTTCGACCCCATTTTTTTGCTATGCCAATCATCCACGTAGTCGGCCGTCCCCAACGCAAGCGGAGTCGCATGTGTGTTCCGTTGCTGCTTCAAAGGCACTTCTCCGGGCTTCATCTTGGCGTCCCATTTCATTTGTCGGATCGCTGCAAAGAGAGAGGCACCACGCTCAAGCCCATCATCCACTTGCATTCTTGAAGTGCCGGTTACGGAATGCGCAAATGATCTTGGGAGAAGGAGGAGCGATCTTGGGAGGGTGTTTTCACAGTGAAACGGTCGCACTATTTGTCATATCCGATTGTGACGACTGCTCGTAGCCGTGGTCCCACGGACTACGGACTCGCGGACTACAAGTGCGAGATGGGCCACTCCGCTTGATCTTGTGCTGGTGAGAAGGATGTGCATGCACGCGTGGTGTTAAGATGAGTTGAGAAGCACAATGTGGAGGCAAATGGAGGTCTCGCCTTCAGGCACTGAATGGAGATTAGACGTCCGCGGCAATGCGGGGACCGATTGTAATGGTCTTTCTTGCGGCCCTCGTTGCACACACTACCCCACCTAAAGCCGAGCACTCACGCAATACCAACTAAGTTTTGCTGCTTGGCATCGGCGGCCGCCATTTGTATCATCATCTCGGATGTTCCGAACTTATCGGCGAGCTATGGGAGAGAAGGATTTATTGAGGGAGCAAGCGAGATGAAGATTCTGTGCACAATTAGTAAATGACCACACAAAGAGGGTGCAACGTGGAGGTTGAAGAAGAGGAGAGACTTGAGCAAACGGAAATGAAATGCACCGCCATTGGGGCTATTTACGTGGCCCTTGGAAACGCCGCTTGCTTGACGGTCTCCGGAACTCAAATACCATATGTCTTGGGAGACTAGACTACGAAACCGGGCGCCCGAGAGCTCAAATTCAACTTTTGTCCCTTCCCTTACCGCTGCAAACGCAAGCACAAAACGAAAAAGAGCCCTTTGAGACACACATAATGGCCAAAATGCCCATACGGTTGGTGCAAACGAAATTGGAAACGTGCCCGAACCACCCGAAGAGAAGGCGTGGTGTTGGGAAGTGCAAGCACCTCTTTGTTCGATGTGCTGAGAGTCTCCACTCGGTGGCGAATGGATCGTACTTCCATGATCTCTTCGGCTGACAAAGGACGGCCTACGACGACAATAGAAACCAACATGCCTTGTGGCCAAAACACTGTGTCATTTTTTCACGTGTACCTGATTGCGATGCCAATGGCAAACATCGGTCCTAAAAAAGCGTATCCTTGCACTCACCGCGAAGCACTCCGAGACCTCGGTCATCGGCAAACTAGGGGCTGCTATCAATTGGAGTGAGATGCGGTACGGGAGGTGCATCACTTGGATTGCAAATCACAGCAATAGCTTGATCCTACATCGCACAATCACAAAGAACGGGGTGTTGTGATCCGCGGATTAGAGGAGGCTGACCAAACGCGCCGCCTTCCCTAAGGGATCGCCGCAGATCATGGATCGGACTTGTGGTGTGGTGCACGGGCAACGCGAATGATCAAGTCATGCGCCCCCCCAAAAATTGTAACCTTGCTTAATACCACTTGAGTGGACCTCAATAGCACTATTGAGCAACTTGCTATAAACGATGATGACGTGACGTTGATAGCACCTTCCGAAACCCCCTGACCCCGCCCCTATGAGTTGCCGCGGATCGCCGATCGGACCTCCGGAACCCCCAACGTGCCTCGGCTTATGGGCAATCCACATCGAGCTCAACTCAACATTGCACTCGACTTTTCTTTGCTCGGGCACAAGGGTGCGCTACGCATGACAAATACGAACGACTAATCACAAGGAACCACATTTCACCTAAACATTGGATGATTCGTCGACCACACATGTCACACAATGATGGAGAGCGTTCATTTCGTAATGCGCGTTTCGCCCTTGGTCGATTTGCACAATCCCCTCGCAAAGGACCTGCATCAAGGTGCTTCTTGGCATATTCTTTTTGCATGAATGCCATGGTTTGCTCTGCGGTAGGATGTTGGTAAAGTGCACCGCCGTCACGGAGTTGGGTCTTTTTGAACTGTTCACTCATCACCCTCTTCACGGTCGAACGTATATGAGAATACATGATCCTGCGAAAGGAAACCGTGGGTGATAGCTTTCGGGGGGGGGGGGGGGGGCTTGCCCCGCCTTAATTTGTACCATTCTTGATGCATAAATTCGGCAGTTTGTGGGATGCCAAAAGTGCCTCGTTGTTGCTTGGTGACGAGGAAACCATCATCATATGCACCAGGTACTCCCGGAGGATTGAACGCAATGCTAATGCTACACCTAGGACCCTTCTCGGGGGCTCAGTTCATGGCGAGCTAAAGTTCAACGAGCGGCTGCTAGGGGCTAGGGCTAGCAGCCAAGGGAGAGACCACAATGTATGTACCACGAAATTCCGCCACAATTGAAGGGTTGGGGTGTGTGAGTGGGTTACACTAGCACAGCACTAGGCACAAACAACTAACATATGCAACTTAGACTAAAACCAAGAGTACGTGCAATGTAAAACAGGTCCACATCGTCCGCACCATTTCGATGTCTTTCGTTGGTATGCGATGAGTAAATATGATGTTTGCGCTGACCTTCGGCCCTTGATGTGGGGGATTGGCTTTCGCTAGTTTCCTGCTGCATGGTGGAGGCCACGACTTTTGTGCTTGTATGAAGAGCTGACGTTTGACGGAATTGTTTTCAAACCATCATTGTTCAAGTGGGTACAAGAGGGGGGAGGATTGGACTTTTTGAAATATTCTGGAATCACTTCGAGGTTATATGGTGAGACATGTGTCAATCAGCATGGGTGAAAACCATAATGCAATGCATGGGATGAGCGAGTGTCCCGTGTATATGTGCGTGTTGGTCAGGTACCAACATTGGTTCTTGTGTATGAGGGATGGGAACTGTGATTTCCACATTGTAGCTGGCGCACTTGTTCCATTCGGGATCAAGCGACTCACATTCGGAGGACACACCCGAGCTACAAGGCCTTAATTAGGGTACTGGAGGCGCCAGGTCGGTATCCTTAGAGCGGTCGAAGGAAAAACCCTCATATGGGTATATCTTGGATTCCCAAAGAGCTCATATGGGTATAAATCTTAGGGGGGTATTCGCAATGCAGAGCAAAGCACAAAACACTTGTCAAAACCCCATGGGTTTTTCTCACTTGTCTCGGGCCTGAGTATTGGCAAACCGTACCCCACAAAGGCAAACCCTGTCCGTGAAGGCATGGTACGTAAAACTCATAGATGAAATTCGAAGTGTCCCTACTAGTTGGACACTTGAGCACGCCACTGCAGAAGCTGCATACACTGATCCATCTCACCTGGGACAAGAGTTCACTTGCTGAGGACCGAGCATACAACCGAGCCAAGTAAGTATCAACCTGCTCAATCCTCAAGAGCACATTAGCAGGACGTGTAGAAACTTGCGTGCATGGTGGTGTTGGGTTAGGAGGAGTTGGAGGCTCAGGAGCAGGGTCACAAGCTGATGGTGTCAAAACTTGAGCTTCAGTTGGTGTGCCTTGTTGGGACAGCTTCTTGATCCGATAATCATTGGAGTCACATACAAATACAAACGGAGGCTATGCGACGCGCGCAATACCAAACACCGCAATTTCAAAAGCAATTAGGCAAGATGACCGTGACAAGCTCGAGCTCGGTGAGAAGCAAAAATTGTTGAAGCCCGAATTTCGTGTATCAAATTTTCACTTGCCCGCCAACGCACAGAATGATCCTTTGTTACCAATTGTTGCTTTACGGGCTCATCGTCATCGGAGGACTCATACTCCACTTCTTCCTCATAGATTTCTAGAGATGCCATATCAAGTTTAACATCAATGCATCCTACTGCAGAAGTCCTGTTATTCAGCTTGTTTCTCATGTTTCTTCTCAGAGTCAGACTTCTGTCACGTCTGTGGCGGCTAGGAGCGGTGCCGCGTCTTAATTCCGGCCGAGCGCCCTCTGCCAACCTTTCACCTCCCTGGCACGCCTACCAGTAAGGCCCTCAGTGTTTTCAGTTGCCCGATGTACCAGAACCCCCATGATCAATGATCGCCTCAAAACGGCCCTCCAGCCCCCCCTGCCTCTTCACAGGTCACCCGACATTTGAAAATCTGCCAGCGCTCATCGATTTTTTGCTGAATTTTTACCACATTCTAAGCCTACCAGCCTTACATTGTTGAGGTGATTGTCAAAACAACCATCATTCTCCGCCATTCCCATTGACAGTCCCACATGCAACATTGTACATACACAAACGTGGTTGCAAACCGATACCAATCACAATGCATTTGAAGACAACTCCTTGGCCTGGGTTTGGGTTCGGGTTGTCCATGATGAGCAAACTAGGAGGGAGCCGGGGGGGCACCCGCCGGGTTGACATGGATTTCCTTGACACCACTCAACGCAAATGATTGGGCATGGTGTGACAATGGTCTCACATTCCGCCATAGTATTTCCCGGAGCCACCATGAAATTTTGTGGTTCGGAACCTCAATCTCCGAAATGCTTGCACTTCGCGCTATCGTTCGAACACATTTGCACTCTCTCAATAGTATTTGTGTATGGGCAAAAGCCATCCTTGTTACCATGTTTGCTTGCAATTGCCCGTTGACGAGACCATCACTACATGACACATGTTACATTGAGCATCCGCCCGGTTTACGGTAAGACAAAAAGACAACCTAAAAGACAACATCTTGTGTGAGAGAATATAATTCTGTCATGCCTCTCTCCGAGCAATCTTCTTTTCTTAGAATGGATACGTCAACAGTTTTTTATGACGGCAATCCTCTGTGCAGCACCCAAGATTCACTTATAATTGCCCTCTCCGAGCAGGATATGCACTGCGATGAGCCGTGTGTTACACCTCGGGTATGTTAGTTTGTCGACAGAAGCACGTGCCGTTCACGCTTTCACTCACCATGACCTCAAGTTGCGTGCAACATATGCGCTCTTATGCATGACAGTCCTTAACCGGAAGAAAGAGCATGAGTTTGACTCCTGGACGGCCTGGATGTTCGAGTGTCAGCTGCTTTTCACCAGTTCTATGCACGACGCAAAAAGTCACACCAACCAAGAAAGAGGTACGTGCCGGCCGTGACGCTATCATTTTGTATAGGTTTTGTCCCATGGTTTCGGCACTCTCACGGTTGGAAAGCAGGTGTAGGTTTTAAAGGCATGGCGCAGCACCGGCATAGTGCTGCGTGGTTCGTGCTTCGTAGGATGCAAGGAGCAAGTGGGGTAAGGACCGGAAGCTTTTGCACGAGTGGGACCAAAAGCGGACGCTGACGCCCAATTGGGCGAATTTGAGGGTTGGAAACTACAAAAGTGGGAGCTTGTGGGTGGAATCGGTGCCCTCAAAATCAAATCTTGAGCCATGTAGCCCATGACACGGCCCATTCTTGGGTTGGGGCTATCTGCCACCACGCCAATTTGGGCCATTTCGGGTTGTTTTCGGGCGTTGCTCGGACGTGTCGTGGAGTTAGAGGCGAGCAAAGGGCTCTTTGACATGGGGAAACTAGTTCGGTTCCGGCATATGTCATCCATTTTTATTACATAATCGTTCTTCACTAACGATTATCGTGCTGAACTCACCGCCCTTGGGAGCGAATCCGTTGTGTTTGTATCCCATCCCTCCTCGGCCTTTGTCTTGGGTTGTTTGGGTTGTTTTGGGCGTAAAATGGCCGTTTTTGGCTCTAAACTGCGCAAATCGGGAAAAGCACCTCCGACTTTGCGCGCACCCGAGGCCGCATCCGGCGAGTTGGGGGCTCAAACTTTAGATTTGGGAAGGGCATGTCACAATGCAAAAAGTGGCCAACGTATCGTGGAGCCCGAAGCGTTGGGACAAAGATTTTGGCAAAGCGGACGCGTGAAGTGTTGCTTGTTGCTTGCTTGTTGGCTAGTTTTAAGGGAAGAGGTGTGCCAATCACCGTCCTCCACATCGCACGTGGGGCAGGTCCCCGGCGCCCGCTCCTTGGGGGGTTAGCAGTTGTTACACAAGGCGTCAGATAATAGGTGTTGTGGGTATAGTCATACATGGTACTGGTGGGGGTAGCATTTACTATATTAAATATTGAAGGGGTTTTGTATGACCTAGGGGAGGCAACGCTGAATCCGCACAGTTCTAGATGAAACCGAGGAAGGTGGGCAACGAGGGCTGGCTGAGTTCTTCTATTTCACGATTGGTCGTTAGTGTGGGTTACTGTGTGTGTTTGTGGGCAGTTGGGCCTCGATGATGTCAACACTCAGAGTTGCATGTGTAGTAGTGTTTTATTTTACTTAATCAATTTTATCAAAATTTACGTGCGCACCTTCGAAGTGACAAAAGTTGGACAAATTGCAAGCTCGACAACAAGGCGCTTGGTCACAACATAGTCAAGGTCCACACCTAGCTTGGTACACGTGACACCTTCCAGCGTTCCTATCCACCCGAGTTGGCATCCGCAAAATGTCCCATGGTTTGCGGTTTGCGCCGTTTTGTTGCTCCAGGCTGTTGCCAACCTTAAGTACAAACAAAGCCGAGAAAGTAAACATTTTGCTCCTTAGGCTCACATCTCAACGCTTTTGCTTCGTTGTTGAGTATTGCAACTGAGAGATCTCATGCATGCCACAGTGAAGCAACCTTGTTCAAAGGATGATTTGGGGGCGATGGACATGAAGTTTTGAGGTTCTTCACGACACGAGCATGCTGTTTTGTTTCCGTGTTCATGCAGCTGCGGTAGTTGTCCACCCTATGTCTGCACCTCCTATTGTTCTTTGCAGTTGTTTTGCAATTCTCCTCCAAAATTGGTGAAACGGCATCCACGGCGGGAACCGAAGCTACTCAGTTCCAATCAATCACCCAAGGTATACGTTGGGCACAAGGCTTTGAAGGTGGGGCCCAAGTCACGAGTAGCCACATAGTATGGGCATCGGAACATGTTGTGTGGGGTAAGTGGTGCATGCGGGGTTTGGGGACTCATAAGTGCTGTGCTTGGGGGAACGCTGACGGAAAGAGATGTTGCTATTGTGCTAGATTATGAATGAAGGCTGACGATGTCATATCAAAAAGGACAGGTTAGGGTTAGGGTTAGGGTTTCCTCTTTTGTCATCCCAATGCCAATTGCCGCAATGTTGTCCATTTTGTGGGTGATGTTGCCAAGAGTGTTGGCTATCTCTTCCACCGTAACAAATGTGTTCGTCATTTATTCTAGGGATCCGCAGAGTGAGGTGCACTCATTGTGTTGGCACCAACTCAATCCTAGCCCATTGGAACTGCACAACACCTCTCTCCGCAGAGTGGTGATGGCGATCCATCCAAGTCCTTACACAACAGCATCTTGTCGCCTTCATGCAAGCCATCCCGGACTGATTGGAATAGTGGTTTCGTGCTCCCAAGGCCTGCATTCAGCCTTGACAAGCCAGTGTCGGTGCCACATGACATGGATTTTGTGCTTTCAAGGCCCACCTACAGTCACAAAGGCTTGGCGTCGAAGATCTCTCGTCGCATGCCAAACTCAAAATACCATGAAGAGTTTGTGGAATTGGAGCATATTGGTGAAGGCTCATTTGGTATGTGGTGTCAACTATTGAAAGTGCAGGACAAGGGGTGGGTTTGTGGGAAAGGTCATTTTGTATGCCATCCAATTATCTTGTATCTATTGGTTAATTGGTTAGTTTGGGAATCAACCTGCTTTTATGGCTTTGTATCCCACAAGATGGCGGCAGAAAGGGCGCGGCTGGGACAACCAAGGTGTTCATTCATTTCATACTCAGGTACTGTGTACAAAGTGCAGAGCAAACTTGATGGCCAGTTCTATGCGATCAAGCAGATCCGCAACTCCCACACATTGTATGTGGTTGCATGTTTATTTGTGTTCTTCGGTTGTGCCCACAACGTGGGCATCTGGGCATCAGAAGTATGGAGCAGGGCGGTAACATTGGTCAACGACATCACGGTGCCCCAAGGGCGTGCCGCATGGTCCCAAGTCCGGCATATTTGTTGCGGTATCGGCAGTTGATCACTAATTTTTGCATACCCATTCCCCATTTTCACCTGCTGCCAATCGCAGGGAAAGTGCCGAAAACGTGACAGTGGACATGCGACCACTTTTCGTAGTTGGGAACCCCAATCTAGCGCTGCCAAGCGAAACTGGAGGCGCGGGCGATACTACGACTGGCCACAGAGAATGTGGGTAAGTGGTGGAGGATAAGTGATTTGTGTAGGAGCTGCAATTTTGGGCCGTTATTTGCGTTTTTGTTGCTGCATTGCTGTGGTGTCATGACCCAACCAGTTGTGGAGCGAAGGAATCACTGTGCAATTACTGTGCAATGTATCATATGCAGGTCGAGCAAAATGCAGGAAGTGCAGGCGCTTGATATATGCAAGGGTCAGCCCAATGTCATCAAGCTCTTTGAGTGGTGGATCAGTGGCAATTGCTTGTATCTGCAGCTTGAGCTTTTTGAAGGTGTGCCTTCCAACTGCGCTGTGTGTGTATAGTAGAACCATCTGTAATCCAATCATATGCTGCACCCTTGGGTCTGGATGCGACCCAAAGCCCATGGCATACGTACATGAATGGCAAGAATGCGTTCCACGGATCCTTGTTGATTCTATGCTCCAGGACGTCCTCCTGGGACATTCGCATCTGTTTTCATGTGCTTTCACAATGCAATGTACCCTGCGCTTAAGCTTGCTTACAGCTGCATTTCAGCTATTTCCTGTCTCAAGACGGTCTGGATTGCCTCCTGTTTGCATGCTGCCCAAGCAAACTGGAAAACTGGAAAATTGTATGTTAAACGGTCCTTGGTTTTTTTTTGCCCCTTGGAATATGCATCACGCTTTGCACACGCATTCTGGCTTGGGTGATAGTGATCAGTGAAGCGTTTTCGTACAGGCACGTGTGGGTTTTCTGTCTACGAATTTCAGCTTCCGTTTCTGAACGTTCTTCGACACCGAATGATGCGAGTCTGGTGTTTCTGATCGTCCCCAGATGCGGTACCGTACAGCTGAGAGGCAGCCATGCGTGTGTGTTTCAGTCTCAACTGGCATAATAACCCTACAATCATGCCAGCAACTCTTAGCGTTGTATGCCTGAAATACCCAGGCAGGTTTGCCTGGCGTTACCACCCCATTTCAACACCCCATTTCTCACGGACACGCACATGCAGCACATCTCTCTCTGTGTCCCAGGAGGCTCTGTATGGGAGCAGTATCCTGTGGGATCCAGCCGTTGGACGGAAGGAAATTTGATGGTGCTGGTCGAACAGATGGCAACAGCGCTTGCGGCTGTCCATGCCAAAGGCATCACGCATTTGGACGTGAAGATGGAGAATATGTATCTTAGAACGCAGACAGAAGACAACATCAGCTTTGTTTTGGCAGATTTTGGATTGGTATGGTTTCCCTGTTGTGTTATGGTTGGAGCATGCGGGACCCAGAAATCCACGCGAAAAAGCCCAAGCAGAGCTGCAGCAGTCGGACAGCCAGGCCCCTGGATCAGGAATTAGTGCGCCAGAAAGGTTGAGATGCAGCTTTTTCACCTCCTGTTTTTTGGTCCAAAACCTTTTCGCAATAGTCAAATCAGTCCTGATCCTCCAATCCCCTAAGCTGTTGCACCTGTTCTTTGCCGCCTGCGATTCAAAGTTCCCAATGATTTTGTTGTCCAAGTGTGTTGTCCAACAAGTTTCATCCTGCACCACAGGGAGATGCGGCCAAGTGAGTGGCAGAACGCATAGTGTTGCTGCAAATCCTTTCGTCGACTCAGTTGTTGGTTGAGTAGTGGCATCAGAGTATAAAGATGGTGTGCAGGCCGGGTTGCATACAGTTTCTTCTTCCCCGAGGATATGGATATGCCTTCTGTCAGTGCCAGCAGTTACAGACAAAGGTTGCTTTGCCGTTTCTGTTTTTCAGGCATGTTCCATGGACGGCTCATTGGATCACAGTGGCTATGAGGGTGATTCAAGATATCTCTGTCCGCATTTGCTGAACAGAACGGATTGTTTGCAAGAGGCTGACATATTTTCGCTCGGGGCAAGCATTTATGAATTGGTATGCATGCACGCGCTGCGTGTGGGTGTGGGTGTGTGGATAAGTACTGGCAGCTTGTCTTCTTCTCACGCAACAGAAGGCGGCTAGTGGCGTGGAAATGATCTTTCTTTGATGACCACCTGTCCGTTGAACACTTAGGACATGCTAGACTGTGTCAGAGTTTTTGCCTCAGCATGCGTGTGCCTGTTTGTCACGTGTGTGCCACGTCCCTATGTCCCATGCCCATGCCCATGTCCCATGCATATGTTGCATTCCTATGATACATCCCCATCTACGGCACAAAGTTCCCCACCCCCTTCCCTTGGGGGTAGGGGGATATCGTGTGTGTTTGTGTAGGGGGCTGGAACAATACATGAGGGTGTTGTGCTGCCAATTCCAGACTCCTAACTGTGACTGGTCTGCGTTGCTGCCTCAAAAAGTTCCCAGAGATTGGTGTGTTTCAGGCAGATGTCATGGTCATTGCTGCCAGTACCGCCAAGTTTATTGACTGGCCTGCTGTGCCCTCTGCAGGGATCGGATTTGGACACGGACTGAATTGTTGGAATACAGAAAGTGGGTTCCCAGTGGACCGCATTGACTAAAGAAGGCATCACACATAGCCACCTCGAATTTTACTAATTGGAACAACCACTTACATGTGTTGTGGTGCATGCCTGTGGGGCAGGCTGACTGTGAACGGCAACAGTTCTCTACGGCAGGTGATGTAGGATATGGGGGAGGCCACTGAGCCGGTGACCATAAGGAGACAACGAAGGCCCTAGGGTTGGAGCACAGATACACAACAAGCAGTGTGATAGCCTAGACATTGCCAAAGGAGGACCATTTCCACTATGTCTCCCACCAACACTTGACCTATGTTGATGGCCAAGACATTGCTAAACACAATTATTTCGATGTGGTAGGGATGGTATGGCGGCGTTTGGGGTGTACCCACATGGTGTGGTAGTTTTATTGCTTAGTGAGCGGACTTTTGTTATGTTTGGGGCATGGAAAAGGATGTCAACGCAATGTGCACATATGGGCGTTCAATACAGTGACATCTGCATACAGAGAGTGCCCTCCCCCATCGGTCTGGTGCTAACAACACTGCGCATTCTAGAGGCAACAATATGGTTGCCGCCATTGGCCCTTGGTACCCCACATGGCATGCAAAAGGCACCCAACCATATATTGTGTTGGTGTGGAGCAAAATTTGGGATGACTTTGCAGGGCAAATCACTCTCCACAGCCCAAGCCACTCCTTTTGTTGGTCCAGGTTAAATATCCAAAACATTTCATCTTCAACATTCATTTTCGCAAAAACCGCTTTGACCTGTGGGAAACCCAATTCCATGTGTGGTATAATGTGGAAGACAAGGATGTCGGAGGGGGAGGGGGGTCATTGGACCATAGAGAATTGGTGGTGGGATACACAACCATGGTACTGTATGTAATAATGGTTCAGCGCGAGACGGAATGGATGTTGATAGATTCCACATTGTTAACATAACGGTGCACCCATGTTGGATTCGTGACACAGTGGAAGGAAGCTCAGTTGGTGGCCGTGAGGCTAGCGGAGAGAGTGCGGTGTTTGATTTTCTGTGGCAAGCGCATGGGGCAGCACACCATACCAAGACCATGAAGGCTCCAGTGTTCTTGCTTCTCCGCAAATTGTGAGTCTTGCCAAAGGACAAAGATAGCTGCACTGAGGTTGTGCTTGCTACATGGAGGGTGCTAGTCAGCACGGAAAATGGTTGATAGGGCAGTCAAGGCCTCATTTTCTCTTCATGCTTGGGCGCAAAACCAATGCCTTCCAAATCAACCCGGAGCATTACCCAACTCCAGCCATGCTCCTATGGAGCACTCCTTCGCCATTGTGGCCCACATTTTGTGTGGGCTTTTGCCCACATCCATAATAAGCTTCACGGGTCGGACAACAACAACGTGCTTGTGGTAGTGGGTGAAAGCAAGAGGGACAATATGCCGGATGACAAGGCATGGGACAAGGCATTCCCTACTAGCCATCCTGTTCGGGACAACGAGCAACCAGCAAAGATTATTTTGGCGATGCAAATTAGTACTGCGGTGGTGCAACTCAATGACAAATGTGGGACACTTGGTTGGCAGACCGTGGGAATTTGGCAACATTTGGGAGATTGAGGGCTACACCTGTGCGGCGCACCTGCGGCGTGCGTTAGGAATAATCTCGACAGCAAACAAGACAAGCAATTCATAGTTATTGGATTCACTCATTTTTCACACACCACCCCTTTGCACTGTGCAATACATCCCTTGGGGACTCTTTTTTCTTTTTTGAGCACCCCCCCCCCCCCATCCCGTTTGTTGGGGCCTGGGGTTGGGGTGATGGGGAGTGCCGGGCTATGTAGCCGTTCCGCCCACGGTGCTGCAGCACCTCATCATGGCCATATCGTCACATGTGGTGGGACCCTTAGGGTGTTCCCAAAAGTGGTTGATGAATGTCATGGGCCGAGTTTATGGCGGCTTCAATGGGCAACTGTGGGGGGCTCGCTGGCAAACCAAGGGCAAACACTCAACATGGTGTCATTGTGTTGGCGCCGTTGCCGCCAATGGTATTGCATCTTTGAAATACCAAACCACTTCCTGCATGGACGTAGCAGGGTTTGCACGAATGTGTTGATGTGCCATAGCTTTCACTTGTCATGCGTTGGCCGGGGTGTTTTTCTGATTCAACCGGTAGTGACACCGGAGGTGGGACCTGCAATGAGTACACCTGTGCGGTGCAAGCGCCGCAGGGCAGGAATAATCCTCTTAAACCGTAGAAACAGTGAAACTTGCAACAAGAAGGAAAAAACACCACTCCATGACCATTTGGAGTACCTACCTGTACAAAACCCATTGAGTGAACAGCACAAGGACCGCATTTGAGCCGGGGAAGAGCTCCGAATGCAGGATCTTCACTCAGCAGCCAACAAAATTTGTATAGCACCTCGTCTTACGGATCTGGCGCTCAAAGCATGGGCGTTTGCTGACAATGAGGCAAAGGGGAAACCCTACCTTCTCAAGTAGCAACATAACCCCTGCCTTCTTGAGCATGACCACATGGGCTAAACTATTTTACTAACCCCTTGAAATACACCCAAATGTAGAGGAAGCAAACTTGGTACCCATAGAGTAGTCCCTTCTCTTCCGTTTGCAAGGAGCCAAGATCACGTTATTGCAACCTTCAGGACCTTGGAGCGCTCCAATGGGGCAACTATGGTGTTTGGACAAAATATGGCCCTATGGTCGGCCTCCAAAAGGAAACATAGTTTACCGCAAATGCATGAAGAGCATGCCACAACCACGTTATTGACATGCACATTTCGTGCCTATTGCTGCAACGCGGGATCCGGGGTGTGGATCATGTTGGATGCCTATTTCAGGGCACATTTTTCAGTTGGCCAATGATAATAGTGTTACAGGCACTGTTGCATGCAGTCTAAGAAATTGTACATGCAATTACACAAGGGTGGGTGTGTTATGTTGCCAACACACCTGAAACCACAAAGCTTCGCCTCTGTTTGCCTTGCAACAATTGTCGGCCACCTCCAAACAATTGGGTAATCTTTTCCTATCATGAGCTTGTACCGAAAAGCACAATTCCGTACTCTTTCAACCACTAGGCTGCTGTACCAAGCTGCAGTTCTTGCTATTCCGAGTACTAGTGTACCTATCCAAGCCCCGATCTATGGAATTCCTATCAATCGGGTTTTCTACACAGTGACAATTTCTTCTTCTCCTACCTACCAAACACCATGTCATCTGTCTTTGATAACTAGTGCCATTTCATAATATTGCCGTCTCCAGGGTATCCCCCCAAGTACAGATTCATTCAATTCCTATTTTCACAATCCTTGGTGTGGTGTCCAAGTTTTGAGAAACCCCCTAGCAGGGTTATCAACACCGGCGAGCTCCTAGGCTCACCCTCACAGCACAAGCGGATGTTCCTAAGACAGGTCAAGTAGTACGGGATGGTTTAGGAAAAAAGCAGCTAGTTTCCGGCCTTGACACATTGGGGTTGTGGCATGCACATTTGTGGGTAATTCTTACGACTGACGTGGCTGTGAAGGTGGGGACAGAATAATGCCAAGCAGCAATTTGCTCCTCAGGTCAAACAAGTCACAGGCAATGCACCACAACATCCTGTGCAGGCCATTTATGCCCAGATCCTGCACACACAATGCACAGACACCCTTGCCTGCCAGGTGAGCACATGTGTTGCAGCGCTTTGGTGTTTTTGAATGGGTGGCAGATTCGGAATTTCAGGCAAGCTGAGGATTGTGCTTCACGTCATGTTTGTTTTTGCAGGCACGGGGAACTTTTCTCCCAAGATCTGGACCAGAGTGGCATCTTTTACGGAAGGGCCAATTGCCTGGGCTTGAGAAATATTCAGAGCCATTCTGCGAATTGCTGATGTCAATGATGGATCCATCCCCAAAGCAGCGACCGACCGCTCGCCAGGTTTTGGAGTCCATACAGGCAATGTCAGTGTAACCAATGATTTCTGAAGGTTTTTCAGGCATTAAGTTCTTAAGATTCTTGAGATTGGTGATGGTTTTGGTGTCATACTTCCGCCTGATCTGCGCGCCTCGTCACACGAGGCACAGGGTGGGGGCCGGGGGGCTGCACACACAAGGCGCACGCAGGGGGTGGGGTGGGTTTGGCACAGACGAGGCAGGGGGGGGTTGGTGCACGCACGAGGCACGCAGAGGGGGGGGGGGGTTGGCGCACACAAGGCGCAAACGGGGGGGGGGGGCGGGTTGGCACAGACAAGTCGCATGGGGTGGGGGTGGGGGGGATTGGCACAGGGACATTTAGCACTGGGGGTTTTGGCACAGGGAGGGTTGGACACTGTCAGCATGTTATAAATGTGAAGTCCATTCCCCAAAAAACGGTCTGGTAACGTCGTTTACCCGCGCACATGGGCATGTCTCTCAAGCGAGCGAAGCGAGCAAGGAAGGCGCACAGGGGCAGGGGGAGGGGGGGGGTTGGCCCATTTTGGTGAATTTGCGCACGGCGCAGACGAGGCGCACAGGGGGGGCGGGGGAGGGTTGGCGTACACAAGGCGCACGCAGGAGGGGGGGGAGGGGTTGGCACAGACGAGGCAGGAAGGACGGGGAGGTTGGCGCAGACAAGGCGCATGGGGGAGGGGGAGGTTGGCACATGGGGGTTTGGCACAGGGGGGCTTGGAGTCTGTCAGCATGTTGGAGATGCGACGTGACAATATTTGGGAAGGGGGCCGAAGGCTTCCCCCAAAGACAGTCTGTACCTGTGCACATGGGCATGTCTCTTGAGCGAGCGAAGCAAGCAAGGAAGGCGCACAGGGGGCAGGGGGGCTTGGCGCATTTTGGTGGGTTTGCGCACGGGGTGGGTTTGGTGCGGACGACGCGCAAAGGCGGGGTGGGGGAGGGGGACGGGGGGGGGGGGGGGGGGCACGAACGAGGGGCACGGAGGGGAGGGTTGGCGCGCACCCACGGTGGTTTGTGCCTCGTGCGACGAGGCGCGCAGCTTCGGCGAAACACTTGCTGTCGTTGTATGAGGGGAGTTTGGCACGTCAATGAGTTCAGACAGGGTGCCAGTTTCACACACAGTGTACAGTATCCGTGCTCTTTTCAGAAATTAACACACTAATATCAGACATGAAGCGCCAGTGCTATTTGCATTCAGGTCGTTCAGTAGTGGTCGAGGCGTGTTCTGTGGCCAGCAACGCTGTTTTTGTACTCAGCAGAATCAGTAAATGACGTCTGCTTTGCTGAGTAGATCTGAGAGGAGCCCTAAGGCACCGTTGTCCTCCTTTCCCCATAGATGATGATGTTATGCATGGGTGGGAGCCTGGCTCAGACCCTGACCCCCCCCCCCTTTGGAGTGGCCAAAACGTTGAGGAGGTCCAGACCACATTTGGCCCCAATTTGGCGCCAAAGGCGCCGGATTTTTTTTTTTGCATACAGTGGGGGGCAAAACTTTTGTTTTTACCCCATGTGTAGACTCAAAATGCTAAGAATTCTACGGGGAATCCAAATATGTATGCAATGCATGAAAAACTTTTTGACCCCTGACCTCCCCCATCCAGCCCCTCAAACCTGGATGCTTGGACTGGACCCCCCCCCCCCACAGGGGGGGGTGAAAATTTTTTGTCAACCCCACATATCTGTGTTCAGAATGAACAGTGCGACGAGGGGATCATTTTGAGGTATATATGTTGGGGCACCAGGGACCCCATCCCCCTACCTCCCCCCACAGGGCCCAAATCGTCTAGGGGGGGGGGGGGTCAGGGTCTGAACCTAAGTGCTCCCCATGCTGATATGGCTGGGGGGCAGATGTGCCACAGCTCTGATGCCTCTTCTTTGCCAGCCTGCTGAATGTGTGTTGTGTGTTGTTGGTCCGTGCTTCCTTGGGTGCCAAGAGTAGTTGCTTCAGCCGCAGACTCTGCCCCCAGATCCTACCCCTTTGTCCTTTGTGCTTCTAGTTTAGTTCTTGCTAGCCACAGGTACCGCACATCAAGGGCTGCTGGACACTTCCAGCTTCTATAAACCCATAGATTTGAATGCACATTCTTGCTGAATGTGCTCCACCTGCAGCCAGAGGTTGCCCCGCTTCTTCCATTGGAGTTTTTCGGAATCTTTCTACCTCAGCACATTTATTAGTGGACGGGATTTATTTTTCTTCGTAAAAGACGTGATCCCCCATCAGTGTCTGTTGGCCATCCGATACCCTCCAACCGCCGTCGTTTACCCCCCAACCGCCGTCGGTTCCCTCCAACTGCTGTCGGCTACCCTCCAACCACAACCCCCCCCCCCGTTCCGGTCACCGGAATTGCCGGAACGTGCCGGAACGTTTTGCCGGAACGTTGGGATTCTGTGAGGCTCAATGTTTTTCAGTGAAAACGCTTGCTGCTACTGTCAACCGTTGTCGTCCACTTTGCCAGTAACACTTTTGTTCGTCCATCCACTGAAAGAGATGTTGAAATGTTGTTTTTGTGGCTCCGAGGGGGCATCCATGACTGATTTCCATGATCTGCAACTGAAGGAGCAGCTGTTATTGCAACAGAAATGGGAAGATGATGTTTGGCCCCCAGTTACAACGAACGGCAACAACGCTACACTCGGAAGGAAGCAGAAAGCACAAGTCGCAGAGAAGGTGCTGAGCATAATTAGGAAATACAAACGGACACAGTTGCCTTTTTTTGACGAGTTACGTGTTTTTGATCCCCGGCAGCGCGACAGCATGTCTTCAAACATTGATGCATACTCTCACCTCTTATGTCGGCCTGTTGCCACTTTTCTTTCAGACTTGTTTCTGCATGGAAAAAAAAAAGGACAGCTTTGAATGCCGATCAGAGCCAAGTGACAAAAAGTGCAAAAACACTTCGGTGGGTGGCAGAGCCAAGTGACAAAAAGTGCAAAAGAACTTCGGTGGCCCGGCAGAGGGGATCTACGCTTGCGGATCTGTAGATCACTGCATATCCACTGGACCAGTGGCAGGTTCTGACAGACTGCTGACCAGGAACCATATAGAGACCGAGAGATGAAAATTTTTTTTTGCAAATTGAGGGATGCTTTGGGTTTCCACATTACTCCAACTACCGAACAACCAAAAGGAAGGTGTGTTTGCGCCCTGGGACTGAGATCCTGGGCACCGGGAACCTCTTTTGCTGAAAAAACGGCTCGCCGGAACGTTGCGCCGGAACATTGGGTTTTTCTCGCCGGAACGGGGGGGGGGGTTGCAACCAATCGTTTACCTAACTAATGAGCCGGCTACTGGACGTCCCGAATTGTTTCCCCCCATTCACAAACGTCCTGTGCAACCTACAGTCCGTCAATCATCTGTCTTAGAATGTTATTTGCATTAAATCAATATATCACCAGGTACCAGACACCCTGCTTGCCTGCTATGCTGGCTTTTGATCAGCAAATTTTTGTCACCTAGGGTTTGGGAGGTAACCTCCTATGCCCTTTGGTGAAATGACTCACGTCACTGCCCAGTCATCAAGGCATTTCCTGCACTCATGACAAAGGGCACGCAAATGCACATATTTTTCAGGCTCGAATCAGAAACGGGCTGAAACACGTTTTTTTGTGGTGCTGAGGCGGCAATTTTTCCGATTCAGGTGGTAGAAAAAAAATAGAAAACCGTTAAAGTGCGAAAAATTGAAAGTGGGTTATTCCCAGTTCATATCCCCCCCTTCGCCTGCTACATTTTGACTGTTTGTGGTGTGCAGCCATTTGCCCTGAATGTACGAGAAGTAGAGTGCATTTGATTGGCTTGCATTAAAACAAGTGCCATCCTGCTTGCCATTCCGCACTCTCTGGGTCGATCCCCGCATTGCAGACTTGGGAGAGTTTTTGAGATAATGCACAAGCATTCCCTGCTGCAGTGAAGTCACATTCTGAGATAGGATTGGCCACTGTAGAGATGCAAGTGGTATGTGTTCACCAACCACACGCCAAAACTCTGGTAGGGTGTATGGGTTTGTGAATGCAAGATGCTGCCAGGGCAAGATTGTCTTGCACTGCAAAAACCACCCACAGTCACCATAACTCAACCATTTCCCCCATTGTGGTCAGGGAGGGTTTTTTCTCACGTTAGAGACCTCCATTGAGTCATTGAGCCAACGTCTTGTGTCTCCGATAGAGAGAGGACTCTCATTGTGCTTTGGGGTTTGCCTCGGATATTGCTTCCGACTCACTTTTGCTAAGAAGGAGAATGCTCCCAGAGAACCAGTGGGGAAACACGCCCCCAAAGGTGCCTCTGGGATTCCTTATATTATCACCTTTGAGTTTAAGGTGAACATTCTTATCTTTGAAGTCTCTATGAAAACCCCACAGTCCCCCTGGCATTCCCCACAGTTGCTGCACAATCCTCAATAATTTCCCATTTTTCAGTTCTTGGAGTGCACTGTATGCAGTTATCCCATTGGTGGTGTGCCGCTTTGCATACCAGCTCTGAACTTTTGTTCATTGGGAGGCATGCCCCGGTTACGGGGCCACGGATGGTTTTTTAAGCATGTACCCCCCCCTCCCCTTGGGCAAGCACCGCCTTGTCTAAGCACCAGGACCCGGTCTGACCGTCACTTTTGCCGAATTTTCTGACCACGGCTTTTATGGCCAGAAAGTAGGCAAAGTGTAATTGTCTGGCGATTTTAGAGGGAAAGAGGGGCTGTTTCATGCTTGTGATGAGTCCTCCTGCTCAAAGCAACATTCTGCTTGGGTCTCAGGCATGTGACAAGCATGAGGTGAGCAAAAAAATGAATATTGAGATGGAGGAACTCTTTGCTCCATGGGTGATTGAAAAAACCAAAAACCTGAAGGACACCAAGCAAATTCCTCACCCTTCACATGCACAATTCACAGGCTCCTGATGCCCCTGATGGGCAGTGAGGACCTCCAGAACTTGCTGAAATTTGCCTACACATTGTGTTCTAGGGCCCTGTTGCGACTATTGTGCTTAGGGTGAGGTATGGGCAGGATTTTGGGACGTGCTTTCTTTTGGTATCGCACGTCGCGCGGTTGCACTGCCTTGTCTAAGCACCAGGACCCGGTCTGACCGTCACTTTCCTGACCTGGCTGGTGCTTGCGCAAGGGGGGGGCGGGGTACAGCACAAGCGCTGTCAAGCAACGGGCAGGCAAGTGGATGCATAGTGAAAAATATGAACTCATAAAATGTAGATGAAAGCGTGAAGGTGTGCATTGCATGTGCAGGTAATGGATACTGGTAAACTGGTAAACATTTAGTGAACCACGTTTGGGCAGAGTGGGAGTCAGTATGAGAGAAAGGCACCATCATTGTGCAAGGTGGGGGCTGAAATTGGGATATTGAAATCACTGATGGATGTGTTGTTTTGGCGAGGTGGCTATTGGTGCCACAGAGAAAGGCATCACCCTGGAGGCAAGGTGGGAACTCTCCCCTCCTTCAAGTATTACATGTGCAAAATGGAATGTGCCATTATAGGGCAGGGGGGAGGGGAAGGGGTGCATCCAGATGGTTAGAAACCACGCTCATAAAGAGCTGGACAAAGCCATTCTTCGTAATTTCCCCTTCCGTTTCTCCCGCCTGTAGGGTTTCTGGTGAGCAGCCTACACCAAGGCAGACAGGGTGGGGTGTACGACGCTTGGCGTTTGCATCACAGCATTCCCACTCAATGGGCGCTTGTCACCCAATGGCATCTATCTAGTCTCTGAGACAGCCTGACACCCCATCCCAGGTCGCATGCCATTCCCACACCCCAAGTCCCCTCTTGTTACACATCATGTACCTTGAGATCCCATAGCCCATAAAAGAAGGCACCAATGGGCTAAGGGGGGCATGGCAGGTATGCAAGAAAGAGTGGAATGTCAAGTTTGTCCACATTGGTGCCTTGTCGCAAGTAAGGTGTTATTTTTTTGTGGGTGGTTGCCCCGCGATTAGGGCACATCATTACAGGCAAGCAACACTGCAGCAAGCATGCCATGGACCTGCAACACTGTGGAGTGTTTATGTCAAGAGTTTTGGCACTTTGTGTTCCAAATGCGTCCATTGAGACTTGAAAGAGCTTGTGGCTTATTGTTTTTTTGGAAACGTTTGCCCTCTATCTACTTTTTTGTGAACAAGTTGCCTCGGGCCAAGTTGTGAGCAAGCAAATTCACACAACACAACACACAACAATAAATATCCAACATCAAAACTTGTACCCAGGCAGCAATGGTTGAAGCATGCCGCAGCATGCCGCGCAGCACCTGATTTTGGGGCCTGTTGGTGGGGGTTTTGAAGCATGCCGCAGCGTGCCGCAGCACACCGCGGCATGCCGCAGCACACTGAAAATTTGGCTCAGACCAAAATATTGATACCATCTTTAAGCACCTGTGCAGTAGAGAATGATGGTACTCTAGTGGATAGATGCAATGGCTGTGGTATACAGGTCCCTGATTCAATTCCCAGAGCTGTCATCACGATGTCCTACAGGTAGAGACAGCAAAGGTCCAGGCTGACCTATTTCTGCCCCTTTTTTTCCTTTCTTGTGGTGTTGTGCTTTGACAGGCCCTTGTTATCTTCACTTTGCCTTCTGATATCTACTGTTGAACCCACTGCCGAGGGGACAACACAACCCAAGAGGAACAAGGAGACAACCAGGAGTACTGCTTGCAGTGGGCAATTGGAGAAGGCATTGGGCAGTACCTATGTTGTACAGACACCCAGGGTTTGTGTTTGATGTAGCGTTTTGCGACCTTTGAAGCTTTTTGGAAAATTAGGTTACCCCCACCAACGGCTTGAAGCATGCCGCAGAATGCCGCAGCACAGCAAATTTTTCTGGGGGACCGTTGGTGCCTGCTTGTACCTTACGTGGAATGATGCATGAGAGGGGAATTGGATCAGTTGTGTGTGTGTGTGTGTGTGTGTACATTTACCTCCCCATTTTCAAATGAAGTTTTGAGAAGTATCTGTAAAAAAGCAAAACCATGTGGTCAAGTTCTGCTAAAACGGCTTAAAAAATGAACATACACTACGAAGCACTGATATGCTATTTTGCCACAAAGTCATAGGCAGATAACATAAAGAATGGTTAACGACATGTGTTTTCTTTCTTTTCCGGATGAAATTGTTGGGAATCATTTTGGTAGCCCGCAATAGGTCGCATCCACGCGAACAAATTTACTTATAGTCCGAGCAAAAATTACCCAAAGCAACGATTACCCAAAAATATTGCCCCCCAAAATTGCCACAAAGTCAAGGTTGTTTTGGTAATTGTTTTTTTTGTTTCATTGGAGGCCCGTGTTTCTTATCCAGTTTCTTTTGTCATGGACCATCATATTATTCCCGCTATTGTGGTGGATGCATATACAACTAGGCTTGGACTGTCAGCTCCCTGGCACTTTTGGAATGATGAGTATATCAAAATAGTTACTGAGTTGGCACGGCAACATGGGGTTCCCTGGGCTGTGTAGTGGCATCAAAAGGGTGTTGAGAAGGAGCGCAACCTGGGGTACCAAACCATTCATGCGTGGCCGAAGTATGTGCAACAAAATGCTGAGTATTTTTAAACAAAAAAAGAGGTCGCAAGAGGATTCTGTCGGAGGCTTAATGTGCTGAACTTCAAGATGCCGAGAAGACACAACACCTGTGTGAGTGTGGCTCTTTGACTGCACGAAAGTGTCTCTCTTGTGCTGAATATTTTTGTGATGATTGTTGCTTGGATCACTCCATAGCCATTTGTCCTATCCTCTAGCTAAAGCATCAATTGTGCAATTGAAATGGGTTTATCCCTTTGCGTTGTGTGGCATTGTGGCAGGGTAGTGTGGTGTCCCCCTTTGCTAAAAAAAAAACAAAAAATGGGGGTTTGTTGGGAAATCACCTCGAAGAGAGGTTGTTAGATCAAGCGCAGGCGCGGGCGTCGTATACCCCCCCTTTTTTGGGGTCATTCACGTAGCATACCCCAAGGCATGATATTGGATGTCCAACCCCTTGTAAAATCATTATTTTTCCCAATAAGACCATCCCCCAATGGATTTTTTGATTTTGAGGCCTCTATCCCCTAAAACTGGATATCACTTTTCTGAGGGGGGGGGGTGGGTGGGGGGGTGGGTGGGGGGGGGTCAAAAGTTTTTGCTCCGAAGGCTCCAAGCAGTAGGGAAGCGGATCGCTGTCACACAGTCGCCGGTCGAATGGTAACGCAGCTGACGCAAAGTTTTCGATCGGTGGTTCGAATCCCGGTCGGTCGACTGTTGGCGGCGGCGGCGGCGGCGTATTCACCCGACCAGGGTTCGAACCGCCGACCAAAATGGCTGCAGGCAGCTGCATTGCCATTCCGCCACTGCTTGCTCCGAGTTGAAGGGTCTCCCCACTGCTTGTGCCCGCGTCTGCCACTGACAAAAAACCCAAACTGTGTGTTTCTATCTGACTGACTGCTGGCCTGGCTAAGGGACTCATTGGCTGATTGTCAACCTCTCTTCGAGGTGCACTGCCGAAGGCAATAGAATTTTGGCCTTTGGTACTTTTGCTTTCTATGTACTGTATCCCAAAAATCACCTCGAAGAGAGGTTGTTAGATCAAGCGAAGGCGCGAGCGTCATATACCCCCCTTTTTTGGGGTCATTCGCGTAGCATACCCCAATACATGGTTTCTAACGTCTAACCCCTTGTAAAATCATCATTTTAGGACCAAAAATGATCCCCCAATGATTTTTTGGATTTTGACCCCCGTACCCCCCCGCACTAGGGTACCCTTTTTTGAGGGGGTGGGTGGGGGGGGGTGGGGGGGGGCAAAACTTCTTTGTGTATTGTGGCCGCTGTGTGTGTATTTGGGCCTGGGTCCTGAAGAACTTTTTTCTTGTATATGGACCCTCTAACTCATGGCGGGGGTCCCGGGTCCCAACTCCAGGTACCCCCAGTCACCCCCCAATATATGGTTCCTCGCCAATGAGGACTTAGCCGTTTTCACGCTGGATAGGCTGTTTAGTGGCACGTGAAGGTTTTTTGAAATTCGATTTTTCATGACTACCTTCCGTTGCCCCTAGGATTGGTTTGGGTGATCATTTGGTGACAATACGGGTACTTGAGCACCCATGGGGACCCACGTAGTGGCTGCTAGGCCTATGTAGCCCGTGCCATGGGCCCTCCGAAAGCCCCAAAATTGCTGTTGCGTAGGCTGTTTAGTGACACTTGAAAGTTTTTCACATTTCCACCTTTTCCGAAACCCTTCTGTTGCCCCTAGGACGGGTTTGGGGGATCATTTGGTGACAATGTGGGTGCTTGAGCACCCATGGGGGCCCACGTAGTGGCCACTGCGCCCATCTAGCCCGAGCCATGGGCCCCCCAAAAGCCCCAAACTTGCTGTTTGTAGGTGGTTCAATGGCATTTGGGGTGTGCACAAACTGCCTTAGCAGTTTTCCACCCTCTACAGGTCAAAAATGGAATTTTTTGCAAAAACCATTTTTGATATTGTGACCACTTACAATGATGAAATATGCTATGTAAAGCATGTTTTAGACCCTCTTTGTGTGTTTTTCACCCTATTTGGGTGTGGGGGGGGGGGTACCAAGGGGTCTAGGGCACACAACCTGCTGATGCAGTTTTCCGGCCTCGGCAGCTCAAAAATGGAAATTTCCGAAACTGATTTTTTTTGATACTTTGACCATCCAAAATGATCAAATATCTTATGCGAAGCATGTTTTGGCCCCCCTTCATGTGTTTTTCACCCTATTTGGGTGTGTTTGTTGGGGGGGGGGGGGCGGGGTATCAAGGGGTCTAGGGCACACAACCTGCTGATGCAGTTTTCCGGCCTCGGCAGCTCAAAAATGGAAATTTCCGAAACTAATTTTTTTGGTACTTTGACCATCCAAAATGATCAAACATCCTATGTAAAGCATGTTTTAGCCCCTCTGCATGTGTTTTTCACCCTATTTGGGTGTGTGTGTGGGGGGGGGGATACCAAGGGGTCTAGGGCACACAACCTGCTTATGCAGTTTTCCGGCCTCGGCAGCTCAAATATGGAAATTTCCGAAACTGATTTTTTTCATACTTTGACCATCCAAAATGATCAAATATCCTATGTGAAGCATGTTTTAGCCCCTCCTTATGTGTTTTTGACACTATTTGGGTGTTGGGGGGGGTCCAAGGGGTTTGGGGCACAACTTGCTTATGAAGTTTTCGCGCCTCTCGCACCTCTCCCCTCTTCGAGGTGCCTTGCCGAAGGCAATAGAATTTATCTCAACACTTGTAACCCGAACTTGTGAACTGTGTGCATTGGGTGTGAACATCGCACAATGCGGTTGGGAACCGCGCGCAGTGCAGCTGTGCGCCGCGCCCACGGCGGTTTTGAACCGCTCGCACCACTGTTGTAAACTGCGCGCGCTAGAGCTAGGAACCGCGTGCACCATGGCTGTGAACGGCGCGCACCGCGGTTTTGAAAAGTGTGCATTGCGGCTATCAACGGCATGTCATGCGGTTGGGAACCATGCACGCTAAGGTTGGGAACAATGCGGGCTACGGTTGTGAACCGAAGGGCGCGCGGTTCCCAAGCGCTCGCGCTCCATGCTTGAAAGAGGCGCCCTGCATTTGGGAACCGCGCGTGTTGCAGCTGTGAAACCCGCACATTGTGGTTGGGAGCTACGCACACAACGGTTGGGAACAGCAGGCGTGGCGGCCGTGAACCCGGCACAAATGAGGTTTTTAATCGCTTGCACAGTGGTTGGATACCACGCGCATTGCGGCTCCGAACTGCGCGCACCGCGGTTGTGAACAACGCGTGTTGCGGTTGTCAACCGCACACACTAATTTTGGGAACTGTGCGCACTATGGTTGGGAACTGCGCGCGCTGTGTCTATGAACCGTGCGCACCGCGGTTGTGAACCGCAGGGTGTGCGGTTCCCAAGCGCTCTAGCTACGATTTTGAAGTTGCGGTTGTCAATGGCGCGCGCTGCGGTTCGGAACTGCGCGCACTGCGGCTATGATCCACGCACACTACAGGTTTTAATTGCTCGCACTATGATGGGGAACCGCGCGCACGGCCGTTGTGAACGGCATGCACCGTGGTTGTGGACACTTTGTATTGTGGTGGTCAGCCGCATGCACAGGTTTTGGGAACCACAGGTCTTGCGGTTGTGAACCGTGCGCACCGCGGTTGGGAACCGCACACGTGACTATAAACTGGGCGCACTACGGTTGTCAATTGCAGGGCGCGCGGTTCCCAAGCGCTCATGCGGTGATTTTGAAACACGCTCGCTGCAGTTGGGAGTTGCTCGGGTTGCGATTGTGAGCTGCGCTCGCTGCGTTTGGCAACCACACACACTTGTTGGGAACCGCGCGCGCTGCAGCTGCGAGCCGCACGGCGCGCGGTTCGCAAGTGCTCGCCCTGCGCGCATTGCAGTTGGCAACCGCGCACACTGCGGCCGTGAACTGCGCGCACGATGACTGTGAACCGCGCCAACCGCGGTTTTTAACGACTCGCAATTTGGTAACTCTGCGCCCTGCGGCTGTAAGCGGCGCACACCATAGTTGTGAATAGCGTGCATCGTGGCCGTCACCCGTGCGCACTATGGCGGTGAACCACGCACAATGTGTTTTTTAACCGCGTGCCCTAGGGGTGTAAACGGCGCGCACGGCGGTCGTAAGTAGCGCACGCGGTTCTCAAAAGCGGTGCGGGCGGTGCACAACCGTAGCCCGTGCCATGCGCAGCAACACCCCGTGCGGTTCACAGCCGCATCGCGTGCAGTCTGCAACCGCAGGGTGCGCAGTTCAAAATGGTGTTGCATGCCTTTAACAAGCGCAGTCCACGCGATACACGGCCGCATTGCGCACGGTTCCCAACTAGAGTGACATAGTGACATGATTCCCAAACGCAAAGTGCGCCATTCAAAACCGTGGAGTGCATAGTGCACCACTGCAGCGTGCGGTTCGCAACCGTAGTGTGTGCGGTTCTGAACTGCAATGTGCACGGTTCCCAACCACGGTGCGCACGGTTCCCTACCGTTGTGCCGGCTGTTCACACGGATTCGCAACCAACGTGCACGTGCTTGCTAGCCGTAGGGCGCACGGTTCCCTATCGCAACGTGTGCGGTTCAACCGCGGTGCGCATGGTTGCCAGCCGCGGGGTACACGGTTCTCAAACGCACTACGCACAATGCACAACCACAGTGCGCGAGGTTCATACGGAATGCCATGCACGCAGTGCGCACGCAGTGCGAAGTTTTGAATGTCGGCCAATACTCAAACCCTACTTTTGGCCCCTTTTGACAAGTTTTTGGTTCCATACTGGGTTTTTTTTTTAGCTTCCTATGCATTTGGGATGTGGCACATTTGAATTGCCACCCTTTGTTGCCCAATGTCAACCATTTTGACCCATTTTCCATCCCCCATATTGAACTCTCCCCTCTATGGGGACCCCGAGAAGGCAGGGGTGATGTAGCCATACATAGCCCGCGGACCTTGAGGAGTTTGTGGTACGGCCTTCTTCCCACCACATCACTGATCTCGCTCGCCATCAACAAGTGTGTCGCGTCCACGCTCAGAATCACCACCGCCCTCCCCTTCACCCTATTCGCGGTCCCCATCACTCAAGAGACCACGGACAACGCATTCCCCGCGCTCCGAGTCAAGGGACACCTCATCGCCGCCTCCAAGAGCGAAGCCACGGGCACCGAAACACTCGACTTTACAAGGCTGAGTGGTTTGTTCATAGGGACAGCGGAGTACCAAGTTGAAGGCAGTTTCGTCATTCTCATGTGGGCTTTGCTGCTTCGCTGTGCAACCAGTCAGGTGATGGGTATTCTTGGGTGAATATCCCGGCCTCTACGGCGTAGTATGCACGCAGTGCGCACACAGTGCAACAACTTGGCCATAGCCGCTGTTCAGAGGGGATCCGGGGCTGCTCGGCGTTGTTCATAGGGGTTCCGGCACTGTCCGTCAATGTTCATGGCAAGCCCAGCGCTATTGGGGGCGGTCTACCTGGGGTCGGGCGCTGTTCGGTGCTGCGCATAGGGGGTCGGATGCTATTCGGCGATGTTCATATGGGGTCCGGCGCTGTTCGGCGCTGTTCATAGGGGGTCCGGCGATGTTTGGCGTTGTTCATAGGGTGTCCAGCGCGGTTCGGCGCTGTCCATGGGGTGTCCAGCGCCATTCGGCGCGATTCACAGGGGACCCGGCGTTGTTTGGCGCCGTTCACAGGGGGAACGTCGTTGTTCGTTGCTGTTTATGGGGGGTCCAGCACTGTTCGGCGCTGTTCATAGGGTGTCCGGCGCTATTCGGTACTGTTCATAGGGGGTCCGGCGCTGTTCAGCGCTGTTTATAGGGGGTCCGGCACTATTCGTCAGTGTTCATAGGGGGTTGCAGTGCTAGACAGTGGCGGACCCCCTATGAACAACGATGAACGGCACCGGACTCCCTATGAACAACGATGAACGGCACTGGACTCCCTATGAACAACGATGAACGGCCCCGGACCCCCTATGAACAGCACCGGAAAGCGCCGGACCCCCTATGAACGGTGCGGAACAGCGCCGGACCCCATATGAACAGCGCCCAACAGCGCTGGAGCTCCAATGAACAGCGCCCAACAGCGCTGGACCCCCTATGAACAGCGCCGAACAGCATTGGACCCCCTATGAATAGTGCCAAACACGACCCCCTATGAACAGTGACGGGGGTCCGGTATTGTTCGGCCGGTGTGTGGCGTTATTCAACGGGGGTGCGGCGCTTTTCATTGCTATGCAAAGGGGGTCCGACGCTGTTCGACTCGGGTCCGGCAGTGTTCATCGTTGTTCAACGGGGTTGTGGCGCTATTTGGCAGGGATGCGGTGCTATTCGTTGCTCTTCAGAGGGGGTTTGGCGCCGTTTAGACGGGGTCCGGCGCTGTTCGTTGTCGTTGAAAGGTGGTTTGGCACACCTCAGCGCTTTTTGCGCGTGTTCACCCATTGTTCGTCGTTGTTCAGAGCGGGTCCTGCGCTGTTCGGTTGAGGCCCGGCGCTGTCCGGCGTTGTTGGTCGCTGTGCAGAGGGGGTTGGGCGCTATCATGCGGGGCTCTGGCACTAGTTAGACGGGTTTGGTGGGCGTTTCGCGCTGTTCGTCGCTGTTCAAAGAGGGAGGGACGCTGTTCGGTAGGGGTCCAACACTGTTTGGCGCTAATGAGAGGGCGTCCGGAGTTGTTTGGCGGGAGTCAGGCGTTGTTCGGCACTTTTCGGCGGGGTCTTGTGCTGTTCGTTGCTGTTCAGAGAGGGTTTGACGCTGTTCGGCAAGGGTCTCGGCGGTGTTCGTCTCTGTTCAGAGGGCGCCCGCAGTTGTTTGGCTGCAGTCAGAGCGAGCAATTATTGGGAACCATACATAATTTGTTCACTCATTTTTAAGAAGTGGCACAGATTTTGTTGCGCCAGATGTTGTAGATTCATATTCCCCCCCCCCCCCCCCCGGGTAAGTAAAAATGAAAACCACCCATTTCCCAATTATTCAGAGGGTCCAAAAAATTGGGGGGTTCTGAAAAATCCACCCCGCGTTTTACTTTTCAGATCTGCTGCCCCCCTTGGGCCATGGCGCTTGCATACGATCATGCACCTACGTAGTACAACATCAGAGTGGTCTAGAAGGTGGGGACCTTGCAAGAAAGCGAGGCCTGACCCTACTCCTCTATGCCTGCTACCTCGCAGTGTAGAAGAGTGAATGCTTCAAGATTGGACTGGAATAGGAACTGTCTATTTGCTTGCATCACTGTTGTTTGACTCTTTGATTCTTTGAGGGACTATCTGTACCATTGTACTTACCCGAATCTACACTATGCTTTTGTGGCCCCTTGAGTTGTAGATATGGACTCTTCAATCCACACCTTGCTTGTGTGGCCCCTCGAATTGGGGATATGGATTCTTGAATCCACGCTCTGCTTTTGTGGCCCCTCACCTGACCCTAACCCTAATGTGCCTTCTGGTTCATTTTTTAACACCCATTCAAAACGCCTCTTTGTAATGTCAACACCAGTGTACATGAAGAAGGGCAGTGATCTGGGCGAGCAAAAATCAATTTTCAGGCCTGTTGATCCATTGCCTGTTCATGTCCCGCCTCCAGTGATGCATTTCTGCTGATGGCGCTTCTTCTGTGCATGCTTGTGCTCTCTTCAGACCTCCAAGTCAAGGGATTTGGTCTGAATCCCATGATGCATCCACAGGCCTCAGGGTGGAGTGTGGGATCGTCTGCCAGGCCGACAATTTTTGACCCAGGAACTGGGAATATGAACTGGGGAGGATGCAGGGTGGACCTGCGAGGATGTCGTGAGGATCAGGGAGGATGTGTACAACAGTGTGTAGTAAAAAGGTGGCTTGTATTCTGTCACACCAGCCTCACCCTGTGCTGCTGTTCATTTAGGCTGCTTGGTGTGCCATTGATGGCGAGCAAAGGGGCAGTCAGCCGGCTCAAAAAGGAGCTGGTGGCAGTACACAAGGATCCCCCACCCTACATACAAGTGTCCGTGGATGAGAAGGACATCTTGGTGTGGGACTACCTGCTTGAGGGTCCTCCCAACAGCCTGTACCATGGTGGCTGGTACCATGGGCGCTTGCGGTTCCCTAAGGAATACCCCTTCAAGCCCCCCGAGATCACAATGCTCACGCCTTCGGGGCGCTTTGAGCCGAGGGCACCACTTTGCCTGTCCATGTCCAATTTCCACCCCGAGACCTGGAACCCCATGTGGTCTGTGGGCACCGTCCTTACAGGTCAACCCGTGTCACAATTGGCGCACCTGTGTTGCCTGCGCATGGCCCACCCCTGTTTCACAAGCCCTAGCACCAATCCAAAAACACTTGGTGCCCCTGCTCTGCTCCTACCCTTTGTCGCGCGTTGCATCCACCTCTTCCCTTCCTATCCCTCCATTACCATGACCCTACACCCTGTGCGTCATGTCATTTCTCCCTCTCTCCGAGGGCACACCCTGTGCTGCTCACAATTTCAGGTATGTAGGTGGTGTGTGTCATTTGTATGGGGTCTGGCATGGATTTGCATGCGAATACTCGCAGTCACCCCAATAACGGCCCTGCCCACAATCTCCATGTCATCCATCCCTATCCTTGCTCACCCATCCCCCCTTCCCCGTGTCCATGCGCTTGGCTTGCAGCCACTCAGCCCCCCAGCCCCAATCGATGCACCAGCTTTGTGCCTATCCAGGCCCCACACCCACTCCGCAACCCACGGCTGCAGTTGGTTCGGCCTCACCTGACAGGATTGCTGTCCTTCATGCTGGAGTCCACTCCCACCACCGGTGCCATCCAGACCTCCGATGCGTGCAAGAAGCAGCTGGCGAAGGAATCTCTGGCACACAATCTTGCTCAGCCAGGGTTTGTCGCCCGCTTCCCGCACATGAAGGCTAAGGCACAGGAAGGCACATCCGGGCCAACCCTAACCCCTGCTGCCGCTGTGGCAGTTGGGGAAGGGGAACTCACCGCGGCTGACCACATGGCGAAAGCCGACGAGGTCCTCCCAAGTTTTCACGCCCCCTTCCCTGAGCTATTGCAACCTTGCCAATCCTCTCCCACCCTAGCCCCCCCTGCAGACCTGTCCCCCCCTCTCCCCGTCCTCGCCAACCCTGCGACGCCCTCACCAGCTCTCTCCAATCCCCCCATGCTCTCCACTCACCCTGTATGGCGCTCCCCAACGCTTCCCAATCCTTCCAAACGTTTCCCCACTACTGCACAACCTTCAAACCTGCAGCCTCCGGGTGTGCACCTCCTCGACGCCCTTCTGCCCACGGGCATGCGTACCTCGCTGCATTATTCCGCCTCTGCGCACACGCCCCGAATCAACGCCCATGCGTGGTCCATGTTGGACATGCATGGCAGACCTCTAAGCGCTGCACAGTCTCCGTGTGCACCTTCCAACCTTCCCCAACCCTCTCCAACCCTCCAGGTGTACACCGCTGGGGACATCAAGGGAGCAGATGGGTTGTACTCTTTGGCACTCGGCCTGAGCCCCGACCCGGCCGTAGCAGCGCACTGCCACAGCCGCCGAGCAACATGCCGGCTCGCGTTGGAAGACTCAGAAGGCGCCCTCAGCGACTGCATGGCGTTGCTGTCCCTGGATTCAGTGCCCCCGGACGTTGACCGCTGCGCTGGGGCATGTCTGGTAAAATTGGGCCGCCTTCCAGAGGCACGCGAACGTTTGCAGCGGGCACAGGCCGCGGGGGCTGATGTGACCAACGAGCTGGCCCATCTTGAGCGAGGCGAAGTGGCGCTCGGGGAGATGGAAGCGGCTGGGGACGACTGTGGCGCTGCACTTCATTTGACAAAGGTACCGATTTCCTCTGCCTTATCAGCTGTATTTCAAGTCTCGATCGACTCCTCCCTACCAGCTGTGGGTCAACTCCTCTGCCAACTCCCCATCAACCGCCCATCAAGCCCTGTGAAATCCGCATCAAAAAGTACCATGAAATTCCCGTGGACCCAATGCAGCCTGTCAGCACCTTTTCAAATCTGCACCGTCCTGGGATCCACACCATCCACTGTCTGTCGATTTTTTTTCTTTGTTGATTGTTTTTGCATGTCATCGTTCTTTGCTTTCTCCATCCAGCCCTCGTGACTCTTTGTATTGGCTCCATTTGACTGTGCATCCATGGCAACCCCCTCTCATGACCCGAGCCCTCTCAAGACCCCATTCCTCTCTTTTTGACCCCCGCCGATGTGAAACCTGCCCCATCTAATGACCCCAGACCCCACATCAATCAATCCGTGACACCAACTCTCCATCAGCTGTATTTCACATATTCACTCTGCACCAAGTGTTTCTCGATTACGGATCAGCCCCGACTCCGCACTGACTCTGTTTGAACTCTGCATCAACATCCAACCACTACCTATTCAGGCTGCGCTTGTCGAGTGCCCTGCATCACAGTCCCTTCGCACCACATGCTGCGAGCTTCTGATCAAGCTCGGTCAGTTTGATGAGGCCCTCGCAGAATTGGAGCGTCTCGCACCCGCGAGTGCCGCGGGTGCCGCCCCTGCACCGAAAACAAAAGGGGCGCCCCCGCCTCATCCGGCCGTCAAGCGTGCAGAGCAGGTGCGGAGGGCAATGGAAAAGAAAGTGCAGGGGAACACAGTGTTTGGCCGCCGGGACTTCAAGGCGGCCGTCCGGTGCTACACGGAGGCCCTGGATCAGGTGCAGAGCACGGTGCTCTACGCCAATCGGGCCGCCGCAATGCAGCAGCTGCAGAAGCATGACAATGCGGTGGAGGACTGCACCCGGGCTTTGGTCTGGAACCCGAAGTATGTGAAGGCTCTCGCAAGGCGTGCAGCTTCCTACAGGGCTCTCACGAAGCTTCCCCAGGCAGTGGCGGATTATGAGGCGTTGTGCAGCGTCGAGCCGACCAACGCGGAGCATGCGAGACTGCTGGAGGAGGTGCGCAAGGAGATGGCGCCATGAGTCAGGGTGGAGAACAGTGTTCCACGTCTTGCAGGTCCCACTCAGCCCACATTGTTTCCCTGGCACCGGAGAACGTCCCCGCGAGCGCTCGGCAACGGACGAGATGCCGTGGAGTGATGGGGACCAGGCCCTGCCTGGCGTTGCTGGGATGCCCCTGCACAAGGAGCCACAGTGGGTTGTGGTGTATGCCTCCGTGCGATTGGTGTGTCTTTGGCTGGAGGCTCCCCGACGAGGCACGAAAGCTGTGGCTTGGCTTGTTGAGCAACAACCGCGCAGATGAGTACTCAACTCGCAGTCCGGCCAGCGTGTGCCTGTTGGGTGTTGCATGATGGCTGGAGTGTTTTTGGCACCAGCGATGGAGACAGGCAGCACCCGTTGCCAGGCAATTGACTCTCAGCGTGGTGTTCATTGTAATGCACGTTTGCGTTGCGCGGCATTGCATTGGAATTCCACACTTCTTTGGGTGACGTGATGCAAATTTGTCAGTGGTGAAATAGGGTGATGGGGAACGCATCCTCCCGCCCCGCTGTTCATTACTGGAGGAGGGGGAGCCATCAGGTGAAGCCCACGTGCGCACTGCCTGGAGATTAATGCTGTGTGGTGCCTCGATTTCTTGGCCGCGACGATTTGCCACCAATGCTGAAACCAGAACCCCACAAGTGGCTGTTGCGGACATTCCCACAGGGTGTGCAACAGTACAACGTAGAATCATGGAGGTGATGACTGGTTGTTGAGGTTGTAAGGGCTGTCCAGGCTTAGTGAAGGCTGGCAGGTGCATTGGAGAGTAAGTGAGGGTAGGTGAGGGTTGTTGAGGGCTCTGTTCTTCAGAACTGTTCAGGGTGGTTCAAGGGTGTTGAGCCAAGCAAGGGTTGTTCAGGGCTGTTGGTTAGGGCCGCTGACGGGTGGTGAATACAGCTGCCGCTCACCCCATACCCCGGGGCTGGGGGGGGCGACTCCATCCGTCCTAGGACGCCAACTACCCCCCCCCCCCCTTTAGGGGCCGCCGGCCAACAGTTAGTTGCCAAAGGTGTCGCCCTCAGGCGTTCATGGGCGCCAAAGACGCCCGATGCAGTGATGGATCTAATTTGTGCGCCACTCAGGGGGTGGGGGTGGGGGGGGGGGGGTAGTGAATTGTGACATGTCACAAAAAATACAATAGGCCATAGTGGGAAAACAGCTTTTCTGAAAATATTGTGACACCCAAAAGGCTGTGACCGGGTTTTTTTGTGACGCGTATTGTGACGCCTCGTCACAAAACGGGGGGGAGGGGGGAGGGAGGGACACCCACCCCCCCAATTAGATCCATCACTGGCCTGATGCTCCATGAACACCAAAGGTGCCCGAAGGAAAATTTTGTCCATTTTGCACCCCAACACCATCCTTAAACCCAACCTTGACTCTAACGCCCACCCCCAACCCTCAGCCTACTCCTAACCCTACACCTAACCCTAGCCCTAACCCTAGCCCTAGCTCTCACCCTAGGCTAGGGTCACAGTGAGTGTTGGGGTCCAAAATGGAGAGCAATGATATGGCAAAAGCATTTGGGGGATCTTGTTCAGCCCAATCAACATGGCTGGCATGGCCAAACTAGCTGGCCGCAAAGGTTAGGGTTAGGTTTATGGTAATGGTATGGTTAGAGTGAGGGCAAGGGGAGGTAAGGGGTGCCAGTGCCCCCCCTCCCGCCCCCCAACACCCCAAATCGCCCCACCTGGACCCATCCCCCCCAGCACCCCAAATCGCCCCACCTGGAACCCCTCCCCAACCGACCCTCCCGGAGCGCCCCCCCCCCCCCAAGCCCCTCCTAGACCCCCCCAATTTGCCCCTCCCTGAACCCCCCCCTCCAATGCCCCCCCCCCCATCCTTTAATTAGGTCACACCCCCCCCCCCCCCCCCCTCCAAGGGGCCTCCGGCCAACAGTTAGTTGAGGGGGTAGTTGGCGTCCAGAACCGAGGGGTCGCCCCCCCCCCCCCGGGCCCCATCCATAATGTCAGATACTCGAGCCAACGCGAACCTTGGTTTGAAATAATTTCGTAGTGGTTCCAGGACTTGGCCCAAAACCTGGTCCAATCTGTGTGTATGCCCGGCACGCCAGGTGGCATGGGTGCCAACGTGGGCAAAGAAGGCTGGTGGCAAGGTTGGGGAGGTGCTGCAGCCACAGAAAACAGGAACACCGATGCCGCTAACAAGAAACATTATTTGGAGGCACCAGTATTGCCCTATTTTTGCTCCTGAACAATAAGTGGCGATGCATGTTGCTATCAGGACCAGGCACGTGGGTACCAACACAGCACTGACACAGGCACAGCTGCAGCCATAAAAACACACAGCATGGTCCGTGTTTGTGTCTGTGTCTGTGTCTGTGTCCGTGTCCGTGTCCGTGTCTGTGTCTGTGTCTGAGTCTGTGTCTGTGGCTGTGTCTGTGTCTGTAGCTGTGTCTGTGACTGTGTCTGTGTCTGTGTCTGTGTCTGTGTCTGTGTCTGTGTCCGTGTCTGTGTCTGTGTCTGAGTCTGTGTCTGTGGCTGTGTCCGTGTCTGTAGCTGTGCCCGTGACTGTGTCTGTCTGTGTCCATGTCTGTGTCTCTGTCCGTGTCTGTGTCCGTGTCTGTGTCTGTGTCTTTGTCTTTGTCTGTGTGGCACCCACACCTCCCAGTGGTGTCTCCCGCTGGTGTAGGGGTGCTAGGGTGGGGCAGGGTTCTGCCCTCTAAGGCCAACACCAACCTGGAGCACGGGTTGGTTGTGGTCTCCCACACCCCAAGTCCTCTCGGTCCCAGCCACACCCGATTGCCCTTTGAGGGGTTATAAGGGCCACAGGAGGATAGGGGCTGCTGCTGGGGAACCAGGGGGATCTCCTGCCAAGGAGGTTAACGGGGTTTGGGCTGCAGGTACCGTGCTGCTCAGCAGCCAGTACTATTTTTGCGGCCGGAGGTGGTGCTTCCCAAAAAGGACAAATTGTCTAAAATACCAATATTTAGGCTTAGTCCAAAACACCGTTTATGTCTGCTGAATTAAGGCATTGGTATCATGGCACGCAAAGTAGAATTTCCTGCATTTTACTCTGGGGTAGAGAGGACTAGAGATGAGCATTTGTTCGGCAAAGGAAAAACAACAATGGCAGTATGCCAAATTGGGAAGCATCCAGGAGGCACATGGAAGGTGCATTGATGGAATTGGAGATCTCATGACTGCTTTTCGTTTACAAGTTTAGGGCCAATTGTACTCACTGCAACTACCACGAACAAAGCAGTCAAAATTTATCCCAAAATATGTTCAACGTAATTTGAAAACTCAGTGCATGAGTAGCATGGCAATGCACAAGAAGCCTGTGTGCTTTGCGGGAAGCTTATTATACCTATTCACCACTTTTCAATTGGAGAAGCCAAGACTGATACGCGCGAGGCCGGAGTAAACATCAGACCACTGCCGAAAAGACCTTCGAGGACTACACCCCTGCGGCGCCTATGGTGCGCCCTGGGTACCAAGTTTGCTTCCTCTACATTTGGGTGTATTTCAAGGGGTTAGTAAAATAGTTTAGCCCATGTGGTCATGCTCAAGAAGGTAGGGGTTATGTTGCTACCTGAGAAGGTAGGGGTTCCCCTTTGTTTCCCTGTCATCAAACGTCCATGCTTTGAGCGCCAGATTCGCAAGACGAGGCACTATACAAATGTCGTTGGTTGCTCAGTGAAGATCCTGCATTCGGAGCTCTTCCCCGGCTCAAGTGCGGTCCTTGTGCTGTTCACTTAGTGGGTTTTGTACAGGTAGGTATTCCAAATGGTAATGGATGTACCCACTGTGAACGGAACTTTTGAATGAGTACGCTCACTTTGTTGATTTCTCGCCCGTTTTGCCCGTGGTGCCTTGTCTCTGTGCCCGTTTGCTATGCTTACTTTGCCAAAAATTCATAAAGATGCAAACGACGTGAATTGTAGCTTGAATCGGTCATAATGTCGCTTAAATTCGCAAAAAGAATGAATTCGCATTTGAATTCGCAACCTCGTGTTCGCATCTGTATCCGCATTCACATTCGCGCGAACTTCGCGCGAATATCCTTTGATTTTTGCATGAGCATGCTGTTCTTGTCGTATGTCTTTTGTTCAGACCTCACCTTCGCTTTCTTTGTGAAAATGTCTACTCAACAGTCGCATCCCCTTTTCCAGATTGGGTCACTCTCACTCCCCGACCCGTCCGATGGCACCCTGGGCCACTACCAGGGCATCCCCCTTCGCTCCGGCACATTGGAGGTGGCCACGTACACGGGGGGCCTGGCAGTTGAGGAGGTGGTGGGGTGGGCGAAGGGGTTGGCCACTCCCCCCCAGTTGATTCATGTTGACATGCGAACACCCGAAAGGGCGGGATGGTTTGGGAAAAAAGGTTGGGCCACTCACCTTTTTGGGGAGTTGCAGGTGGTCCTCCCGGGGTTGTGGGCCGTCCGGCTCATTCCCGCTGGTTCAACCGTGGACAGCCTTTTGGGAATCATGGTCACGCACACCGTGGGCAAACCCAAGCCCGGCCTCTGTGCCATCTACCCCACCATCGGCCTCGTTCACTGCCCCATGCGGATGGACATGATTGCCATCAATAACTACTTTCCTGCCGGTGAGCCGCGGGCTGACCACTGTAACCTTCCTTTTGAATTGCAGGCAGTGCAGGCCCAGTGGTGGGACGATTTGGGCATCTTGCCCAGCCACCGGACCGTGCCCCCTCTCCACCACATCCCCGATATCACTCTGCCCACTCTCCATAGGATGAAGGGGCTCGGTTGGTATCGGGGAATCACGGACCCCCCCCCCCCTTCATTACGCCCGAGCCCCCCTTGCGCAGGGCACCCCTGCAGGACCCCCCCTCGTATGCCACCGCCAACCCCTCCGTTTTGGCTAACCGCCCAGCCCCCCCGATGGCTCGTAACTTCATGGACGGCCTCGGCTACACAGTTCACCGCACCATTCTTGCCGCGGAGGACTTCAAGACTACCTGGGGGAGGGTGGAAAAAATTTGGGTAGGGGGGAACCAAGTTCCTCAACATTTTGACCCGGTGTTCAATGTGAAACCGGTGGAGGAGCGGAGGAAGGACCCCGCCCTCCCCCAGCGGTACTTGTCAAAGCCCACCAAAACCTCGGGCTTGGCAAGTGCCCTTATTAAAAAATTTATTGATAGCATCAACGACCGTGTCCCCGATCCGTTTGAAGACTTGTTTGACATGCCTTGTTCCAGCATCGTGTCGGGTGCTGAGTCGGGGGACCATCTCCCCCACACGGATGTTTCGACGGCCCCAAACGTGCTGCCCCCGCCTGACCGCTACCCCTCGAGCTGCCACATCTCGACCTTCGTGGCCCTCTCCCCCCAGTACCGCATCAACGTCCAGGCGGGAGCGGCGCTGGGGGAGGCCACGGAGGAGAGGTGGGACGAGGTCCTCCTCCAACAAGGGGAGGTCCTCGTCCCCGTCAGCACTACCCGGCACGTACGCGAAAATTGGGCCAAATTCGCGCGAAGTTTGCGCGAAGTTCGCGCGAATTTGGCCCAAATTCGCATTCGCAAGGGTCACAGCAGACACAGGCGAATGGCACAATACGAATAGGGCATCAAACGGCCACCATGGCCACCTGGTGTGTAGAAAAGGGGTGGTTTTTTCTCGCAGGGACCTGTATTTTATTTTTTTCGAATTTTTGAAACCATATCCTGCATCCCAACCCATTGAAAAAGGCCTTTTTCGGACAAAATAGTTGTTTTGGACACCCATATTCGCATTCTCATTCAAAAGTTCCCTTAAGAGCCATTCGCAAAGAGTTTCATTGTTTCTATGGTTTCAGAGGAGTATTCCTGCCCTGTGGCACCTGCGGCGCGCATGTGTAGCCCTCTTTTGACATAATTGGCACACAGGTGAATTACGCTTGGAGCCGAATTTTTGCCTAAACTGCCGACAGGTGAGCTGTCGCATGAAATATGTAATAAGCGAATTTTAGCTTAAACTTCGTTTGCAAATGAAGCTAAAATTAAGACAAGTGCAGTTGCCATGTAAAAAGTAGTCGAAAATCCACGAAAACAACTTGTCTCAGCCTAATTTGAAAATTCAAACCCCCAATTCAGTATCTTAACCGCACCGCAGCATGAGTAGCATGGCCATGCACAAGCAACAAGATGCACGGTATCCCTTGGAGAAGCTTGATGGCATTTTGTTTTACTTTTTTCAATTGAAGCCAGTACCGATAGCCGCAAGGATGGAGTAAACCGTCTCTGACCATTGCCCCACAAGTTTTTGAAAAAGAGGGTTCACATAGGTGAGTTTCCGTTTGCATAGCACATTAAGCAAGTCACCTCGAAGAGAGGCCATTAGATCAAGCGTCGGCGCAGGCGTCGTATACCCCCCCTTTTTTTTCTGGGTCTTTCGCATACCATAATCCAAGGTAAGGTTTCTGACGTCTAACCCCTTGTAAAAATCATCATTTTAGGACCGAAAATGATCACCCAATTTTTTTTTTGGGATTTTGACCCCCCGTATTTGCAATTTTCCACCCTCTACAGCTCTACACCTGGAAAATTTTCAAACCAAAAATTTTTGACATTCTGACCATTGACAATGACAAAATATCCAATGTCAAGCATGTTTTAGACCCTCTTTTTGTGTTCTTCACCCCATTTGGGTGTTTTTTTTGGGGGGGGGGTCCCCAGGGTTGCTGGAGCACAACCTACCAGTTTTCCGGCCTCTGCAGCCAAAAAAAATGTAAATTTCCAAAGCTGTTTTTTTATACGGTGACCATTTACAATGATCAAATACCCTATGTAAAACGTGCTTTAGACCCTATTCATGTGCTTTTCACCCTATCTGGGTGTTTGGACGCGGGCTTATTGTACAAAGGTTACCAAAGCACTGTGTTACCGATGCACATTTTTTCCATCAATCATCGACATTGTCCATTGGCAATACCATAGCTCCATCTATGGGGGGTGCCCAAGTGCAATCCTTGACCCCCATCCCCCACCCCCACCCCCATGCCCCCTCCAAGGGGTCAAAATGTTTAAAATGTCCCGACCATAGTTCAAGCCAATATGGAGAAATTGGTTGGCGCCGGGGGTGGTTGGTTCTCAACCGGCGAGGGGCGGGGGTCAATAGAGCCCCCAAAATCCGGGGTGAGGGGGGGGTTGGGAAAAGGGCTCAATTGACAGGCACCATTCTTGCATGGAGAGGAGGCACCACTTTGTCTCTTGTTCATGTCCCCCCACCATGGGGAACCGCTGTTCGCTTTAGCTAACAAGAGTTGCACTCCCTATCTGCTTTGCTTTATGATTGTTGTTACTCCAGAATTTACTAAAAAAAATCACACGGCCTTCAGCACGAAAGTTCTGTTGTGTTTCGCTCAAGCCGCTTCAGTCTTCGTCTCCAAGAACACTTTTCAGACCTGCCGCCTCTTGAACCAGTGCTTTGCGCCGTGCGATTCACCATCAGATGTCCGACTCCCTCACTTTCAACCGACTACTTTCTGGGTGGGGTCCACGAGGACTTTGTGAAGGACACGGACCGCCGGCAGTGGGCTTGCACCAAAACAGCAGTGGAGAAGTCGTTGAGGAGCCTAGGGGACCACCGACAGGCCTGGTTGCGGGACTTTGCTGTGTTCGTCTCCTTTTCTGGTTCGGAGTCAGAGTTCTTGGAGAGGGTAATTCCCTTATGGAGGGGGATCACTTTGGACTCATAACCAGGAGCTTTTCGGAAGACCTCTCAGCCACAGCCACAGGCCTCGACTACAGACCCGGCAGTGCTCAAAATTCTGGATGACCAAGGAATCCTGATTAAGTCCCTGACTCACAGTTGCAGGCCCTGTCCGAGGCCCCCGACAAGGGAAAACCCCTGGTTCCCCCGCTTTCATTCCAGGCCAGAGCAGAAACCGAGCTCCATACGAATAATCCTCAGTGGGTGACCCGGGCCCTGTTCCTCTTCACCACTTTCCTGAGACACCAGACCCCTTCCGCAGACACAGAGCTGAAGTCGATCCTCCTGACAACAGAGGAGAAGAAGGACAATACACCATGGGCGGCTCTTAAGCCCCCAAAGGCTGGTCGCGATGCAGACATGCGGGATCACCCGACGGTCCCTAAGAGGTTTGTGGGTTTTGTCGACACTATGTGGGTCCTGGTCACCATGGCGACGGAGACGTACAAGGAGAGATACGAGGGTTCCAGTCACTCGTCGTCTTCATCCAAGAGTAGGCTGGAGGCCGAAATTCGGGACGATGAAGGCCTGACGGAGGCCGTCAAGAGATTGAAACGGGTAATGCGCAAGAGATTCAAATATGTAGGAGGCGTGGAATACTTCGAAATACACAAAGGAGAATGGATCAAAACGAGCGAACAGCCGGTCGGGCCGTGTAAAACCTGCAGGGAACGTGGAGAAATTGTGCGCCACTGGGTATGGCGCTTTTTGTATCTCGAATGACGAGACATACGGGGGGATCTGGGGACGTAATCGCCAGTCTCAACACCTCATGAGACCCAGCCCCCCCCCCCCCCGGGCGACAGTTGGAAGGGGATCCTTATCGACTGGGTCAAGATCGGAGGACTCTGGCGAGAATTGGGCTTTTCAGACCCGGCAGACAACGTACAGGCTTGCCTGGTCAAGCAGCTGGAAGGAGGGTAGCCGTAAAAACTACGGATCCCATTTGCGCCGGTTTGGATTCTTCCACCGACCTACCCCCGCTGAGGAGACCCAGAAGGTGGCTGAAGAGGTCCTCCTCCTCCTCTTCAAGTCGGGATATCGCCCAGCTACACTCCATGGAGCGGTGTCGGCCCTTAAAGCCGACAGATTATTGGGATGGATCCCGGACCACGATTGGAACCGCCTTTGGCGACTTGCGAAAGCGCCGGTGGCCACCAAAGGTGAGCGAGCCTATGCAGGCCCACACGTCCTACAGACCATGGCGGAGGAATGCAGCACCCCTACCGACTGGTCCGTCTTTGCCGCAGCCGCCATTTCCTTTGCATGCCTCACAAGGGTGGGGGAGATCGCCTCCATCCGCTGCTCAGGATTGCGTACTGGTTCGGTATCCTACTGGGGGATTAAGAGAGACGAACACTAGGTCTCGAGGGACATGGGGCGTTACGTCGGGGAGTGGGTCCTCTGGCTCAGGAAAACGCATGTGGGTCGTGAAGTCCTCCTCCGCAGCTCGTCCTACTTGGAAGAGGGCATGGCTCGCCTCCTCCAGGGCTCCATGTACGCCAGCTACCACTGGCACAGTTGGCGACGTGCGGATGCAGCATTCGTGCGCTAGAAAGGCCTCCCATGGCGCCACTTATGTTGGTGGGGCCGCCGGGCCAGCTTCATGATGGCCCACTGGTATGCTGCCGCCCCCGACGAATTCGTCTTTCACCCGGTTTCGCGACTGCCATGGCCGACGTCTACCGGAGTGCGCTGGAAATCAGTGGCCGTGGAGGACTTGTGGCCCCGATCCCTCATCAACTTGCGTGTACCAGATGAACGCCCGGAAAGACCATCATTCACCGGAGACAAGCGCTCACGAAGGGACCATGATACACCCGCGGAGGACTCCGAAGGGGACGCGGTACCCCCGCCGTCGACGCTTGCCGCAAAACCGCCGCGAGTTTGGGTTACACCGCCAGGGACGAAAGCCAGCGCCGCATCCTCCAGAGCACGAAAGCAGCCCAAGGTCACAGAGCCCGGAGTCCAAGGGTCCGAATGCCAGCCTCCTGATGGTCCACAGGGTCCCTTGGCGTCCAAGTTCGCGGGACGCATAAGAAGTTCAACCTCAGCCGCCGGTTCCGCCCCCTCCGACAAACCATCGGCTCCAGCACTCTCCAAGTTTGTGGGCCGATTTAGGAATTCGGCCACAGGGGCCCGACGATGCCCGAAGCGAGCTATCGGCAAAACCCTCCGCCCGTCCAAGCAACTGCTCTGTCGACACGAGGGAACAAGCCGTGGAGGACCTTGAACTCCCCAAGGGGATTACGAAGGCTGGCTCACGCTTCCGAAGGCTTGAGGCCACCCCTGCAGGCCCTCCCCCTGTTGCGGTCCCGTCTCCGGTTATTGATCTTACGGGGTAGAGAGATTGCGGAGGATTTGGGGGTGTCAGACTTTGACGAGGCCCTCATGGTGGCGTTGGATTGTCTGGCGCCTGGTACATGGGCCGTGGTGTTCAAGGGCTCGACTTCGCCGAAGCCTAAGCTCGTCGTCCTCTCTGAGGAAGTCTTGGGTAGGGGCATTGGGGAGGTGGGGTCTATCAACATCCCCCCCTTCGTTTGGCATGCCGTGGTTCCCGAGGAATTTTCTGCGATTGCCTCCCGCCCTTTACAGGGGATTAGACCGGTCTCAGAGGATGGCCTCCGTAAGGCGAGGGCTCTGGTGAGACGGGGTGTTACAGCCTTGTGACCCCTCTTTGCCCCCGAATGGGTGGCTATTCCCCGTCCGCAAAAACCGGGAAAAGGCATCTGTGATTGTTCATTTGGTGAATTTTAATAGTCAGCACCAAACCAAACCGGCGTCCTTCACCCTCCCGGTGGTGGAGGACCTAGGTTTTCTGATTTGAGCTCACCATATGAGTGCGGGGTCCGGCCATTTGTCTCTACCACCCCCCCCTTGTGGCCTCTTTGAATGACCCGTTTTTGCATGCTTTGGAGCAATTGCGCCTGCCCCCCCCCCCCCCAGGTGCCCCTTTGCTTCTGTGCCACGTAGACCTTAAAAATGCCTTCTGGAGTTTGAGATTGCCCCCCGAATACTAGGATTCTTCCAGAGTCCATATTGACCTATGGGTCGGCACGACCTATGGGTTTTCATGCCTGCCTTTCGGCTAGCAGTTTTCCCCATCCATCTGCCATACAGTCTTAGGTCTTATCCTGGACCGCCTTTCCCTGGTGTCTGTTTTGGTTTTTCACTACCTCGACGACTTTTTAGTGGTTGGTTATGGCTTAGGCAACGTAAGATCTGCGGCTGGCCAGCTATGCTCCGCCTTGCGTCTCGAGGGCGCCATCATTTGCCCAAAAAGCATCCTGGAGCCGGTCCCTGAGATTGATTGGTTGGGTAAACGCCCCGTGCTTTCGGGGGAACTTGTGGGGGTATTTGCGATGGCGGGGGGGGGGGGGGGGGGGGGGTGGTAAATCCTGGTTGGCATGTGGCTACGCACTGCCATCTTGCCCATGTCTCGTCAGCATGCACGCCGGGTGATAGGTGGCTTTTCTTGGGCCATGAGACCACAAATTGGGGCCTGCCCTTTCCTGGCGGGCTGGTGGTGCCACATGATGTGGGGTGACTCTTCTGTAAGGGTCTGTCCGCTCAAGCTCGTGCCGAGTCTCCTGCATTGCCTGGTTATGGTTTGCCGGGGCTGGACTCCAGCTATTGTTCTACCCCCTCCTCCTGCTTCAAGAGGCTTGTTTTTTGTTGACGCAGCACTTGATATCCACACTTACAAAGTAGGCCTGTGGGGCCCAGCTTTCGGTGGTAGGGTTTTTAAATGCAGCAATGGCGTGCGCACGCAACAAGAGGCCGAGTTGGATGGGGTTATAAAAGGGTTGCGCTTCATAGCTAACGTGAATTGGCCGGTTTTTCGACTTGTAGGAGACAATGCTGCGTCCCTGGAGCAGGCTGCAGGTATGCGGGCGTCTTCAGGTCTTCACCGCCACAATAGGCAACTGCGCAGACTTTTTATCTCTCCCTCAGAGCCCCCCGTTCCACCTTCCTTGAATGGGTCCTTGGTGATTTAAATCCCGCAGACTGTTTCAGCAGGATCGACAGTGATTTTTTTGGGGCAGCTACGCTATGGCTGCAGCGTCAGCGTGGAACCAATTCCGGGCTCTGCTTACGTTCCTTGACTGTTTGGACCTTGTCTTTCCCTAAGGGACGCCTGGGTGCTTCACGCAACCGGAATTCTTGCCTTGTTGGTGCGGGAGGGTGTGTGTGTTTCAGGAGTAAAGCAGCGCGCCGAATTAATCATATGGCTTCCGATTTTACTTTGCTTGTGCAACCGCTGTTTGCTTTAGCTAACAAGAGTTGCACTCCCTATCTGCTTTGCTTTATGATTGTTGTTACGCTTCCGATTTTACTTCGCTTGTGCAACCCCGAGAAGGTAGGGGTCATGTAGCCATTTTGATCCTTCCCCACTATGGGGACCCCCAGAGGCAGGGGTTGTGTTGCCATTCCGCCCACTTCTAGGCCCCTCAGAAGGTAGGGGTGATGTAGCCACTTTTGATCTTATCCCCTTTTATGTGCACCCAGAGAACGCAGGGGTTGCATAGCAATTCTGCCCACTTCTAGGCCCCCGAGAAGGCAAGGGTGATGTAGCCATTTCTGATTTTGTCCCTCTTTCTGGGGACCCCCGAGAACGCCGGGGTTGCTTGAATGCCGTACACGCAGTTTGCACACAGTGCAAAGTTTTGTATGGCAGCAAATACTCAAACCCTAGTTCCGGCCTCCTTCCACGAAAATTTTGTTCCATGGCAGGGTTTTTTAAGCTTCCTATGCATTCGGACGGATTATGTAGCCATTCTGCCCACCTCTGGGCCGAGTGCCTTCTGCAAGGTCTACGGCCGATGGGCCCCTGTGTTGGGACATTCTTTTTTTTCTTCTCATCAGGCCTCTTTCCGGTTGGGGATATGGATCGGCCCCTTTCCAGTCGGGGATATGGATTGGCCCCTTTCCGGTTGGGGATGGGGATTGGCCCATTTCTAGTTGGGGTTATGAACTGGCCCTTTTCCGGTTGGGGATATGGACCGGCCCCTTTCCAATTGGGGATATGGATTGGCCCCTTTCCAGTTGGGGATATGGACCGGCCCCTTTCTAGTTGGGGATTGGCCCTTTTCTTTTTGTGGGTAAGTGGTCCAAGGGGCGGTTCCCCTTTTCAAAATCCGGCTTGCACGGTGCCCAATCCCAAACATGTGTGTTTCCAAACCTAGACCACAACACATGCACTCACCACAAAGCGATGGGAGAGTCGGCACCCTGGAAAGCAGTGGTGGCAAAACAACGGTAGTGGGCACCGTGTCGGTTTGCACAATGCCAAAATAGTGCCAATAGGAAGCAAGTAGAGCCCTATGCAGTTCACCCCACCATGGGGACCCCTTTGCCTAGGGTTATGGAGCCTTACTGATTTCTCCCAACTATGGGTCCCCTTGGCATGGGCTTATGGAGCCTTATTCAGTTCACCCCACCATGGAGACCCCGTGGCCTTTGGTTATGGAGCCTTATTCAGTTCTCCCCACCATGGGGACCCCTTGGCCTAGGGTTCTGGAGCCTTATTCAGGTCCCTGTGTTCGTTGACCCAATTGTATCTCTCTTCTTGCCTTTGTAGACACCACCCAGAAAATGCCTACTACAAGGCATGAGTCCTACCCATGTGCATGTGGGCTAGTCCTCAAGGAAGGCACGGACGACAATATTAAAGCTCATCTATCAAGTGCGAAGCATAAGGGTCGCATTGAGAAGCTAGTTGACAAGCGGGACCATACTTGTGCATGTGGGAAAGTGATGAAGGCAGTCAGGTCAGGGCAAATAGCCCAACATGAGCAATTTTGCCGAGAACTTGGATGGCCACTCCGGCGATCACTCGAGCGGCCACTCGGGCAGTCACTCGCGCGGTCACTCGGGCGGTCACTCGGGCGGTCACTCGGGCGGTCACTTGGGCGGTCACTCGGGAGGCCACTGGGGCTGTCACTCGGACCGTCACTAAGGTGGTCACTCGGGCGGTCACTCAGGTGGTCACTTGGGCGGTCACTCGGGCGGTCACTGGGGTGGTCACTCGGGTGGTCACTCGGGTGGTCACTCGGGCGGTCACTCGGGCGGTCACTCGGGCGGTCAGTCGGGAGGCCACTGGGGCTGTCACTCGGACCGCCACTAAGGTGGTCGCTCGGGCGGTCACTTCGACCGTCACTCGAGCGGCCACTCTGGCGGTCACTCGGGCAGCCCCTCGGGAGGTCAGTCGGGTGATCACTCGGGTGGTCACTTGCGCGGCCACTCGGGCGGTCACTCGGGCGGTCACTCGGGCGGTCACTCGGGTGGCCATTGGGGCGGCCACTCGGACGGTCACTCGGGCGGTCACTCGGGCGGTCACTCGGGCAGTCACTCGGGCGGTCACTCGGGCAGCCACTCGGGCGGCCACTCGGGTAGTCACTCGGGCGGTCACTCAGGCAGCCACTCGGGCGATCACTTGTGTGGTCACCGGGGCGGTCACTCGGGCAGCCACTCGGGCGGCCACTCGGGCGGTCACTTGGGTGGTCATTCGGGCAGCCACTCGGGCGGCCACTCGGGAGGTCAGTTGGGTGGTCACTCGGGTGGTCACTTGCGCGGCCACTCGGGTGGTCACTCAGGCGGTCACTCGGGCGGTCACTTGGGTGGCCACTGGGGCGGTCACTCGGGCGGTCACTCGGGCGGTCACTCGGGTAGTCACTCGGGCGGTCACTCAGGCAGCCACTCGGGCGATCACTTGTGTGGTCACGGGGGCGGTCACTCGGGCAGCCACTCGGGCGGCCACTCGGGCGGTCACTTGGGTGGTCATTCGGGCGGTCACTCGGGCAGCCCCTCGGGAGGTCAGTTGGGTGGTCACTCGGGTGGTCACTTGCGCGGCCACTCGGGTGGTCACTCGGGCGGTCACTCGGGCGGTCACTCGGGCGGTCACTCGGGCAGCCACTCGGGCGGCCACTCGGGCGGTCACTTGGGTGGTCATTCGGGCGGTCACTCGGGCAGCCCCTCGGGAGGTCAGTTGGGTGGTCACTCGGGTGGTCACTTGCGCGGCCACTCGGGTGGTCACTCGGGCGGTCACTCGGGCGGTCACTCGGGCGGTCACTCGGGTGGCCACTGGGGCAGCCACTCGGGCGATCGCTCGGGCGGTCACTCGGGCGATCGCTCGGGCGGTCACTCGGGTAGCCCCTCGGGAGGTCACTCGGACCGTCACTCGGGTGGTCACTCGGGCGGTCACTTGCGCGGCCACTCGGGCGGTCACTTGAGCGGCCACTGGGGCGGTCACTCGGGCGGTCACTCGGGCGGTCACTCGGGCGGTCACTCGGGCGGTCACTCGGGTGGCCACTGGGGCGGCCACTCGGGCGATCGCTCGGGCGGTAACTCGGGCGATCGCTCGGGCGGTCACTCGGGTAGCCCCTCGGGAGGTCAGTCGGGTGGTCACTCGGGTGGTCACTCGGGCGGTCACTTGCGCGGCCACTCGGGCGGTCACTTGAGCGGCCACTGGGGCGGTCACTCGGGCGGTCACTCGGGTGGCCACTCGGGTGGTCACTAGGGCGGTCACTCGGGTGGTCACCGGGGCGGCCACTCGGGCGGTCACTCGGGCGGCCACTCGGGCGGTCGCTCGGGTGGTCACTCGGTGCATCCAGTGCATTGGCATTGCCATTGCATTGTTGGAAAATGAACGGCTCGGGCCTGGGGAAAAAGTGCTACCCGCAGGACACTCATGCAATGGTCTCTTGTTGTCCGCATCACGGAAAACTGTGATGTTGTAGCGAGCAATTGAAGGTTTACCAATCAGCCCATCCAAATGAAACCCACATTCTTGCACCATCAAAACTTTGAGCATTGCTCCGCCTCTTGTATGCCTATGCCCTTGCTCTTTTCGTACTTGGGTACCTGCGCTGGTGTACATGGGAGAGCCATCACAGTGGCACTGCACAACATTGGAGTGCAGCCTTCTTATTCGGGTCTCCCTGTTTAATTAAGTTAAAGACCAGAGCACCGAGTATGTTGGAAACCTTTGTATTGTGCTCAGCAGTGGACCTCCTGGTATAGTGCCCTGCCACAACATGCGCACATCGAGGAAAGCCGTGAGTCTTCGCTAGACACCTATATGAAAAACAATGTGGCTTGATTGTTGGGCAGAAATTAACACGTTAACCCAAAGTTGAAGTTTTTAAGAGGGGTTTAGGGATTCATAAGGGATTATTCCTACACCCATGGCGTGCGTTACAGGGTTAGGTGTCATTTTCATCCGGGGGTTGTGGGGGGAATCACCCGTGAATGTTAATATTGACCCTCCAGATATTACCTGTCGCCTGCAGAAATTAACCCTCCCTAAAAATCCGTAAAAGTGCCCAACAAGACGAAGAATACTACATGTATAAATGTCTATGCTTGTCCTGCATGGCCACCATGGGTGGGTCAGCCTTGTGGAAGTTTGATAAGGTATTGTTCGGTCAGGGTTGTTGCGCCCGTCGGGAGGTCTTGGGTTTTGTCAAGGGGTTTTCGAGGTTTAGCGATGGTTGTTGAGGTTTGGTGAGGGTCGACAAGTTGTTGGGATTCTTGAAGGTTGACTCGGGGTTGATAAGCATTGCTGCATTGTTTGCTGAGCGTCGCTGAGGTGTTGTTACGGGTGGTTGAGGGGCATTGAAAGCTCTTGGATATCTTTCAGGGTTGGGGCTGAATGAGGATCCATATGGGTTGATGGTGCTAGTTGAGAGGTCACTGATAAGGATTGTTGAGGGGCGTTGACGGTTGATCAGGGCTGGTATGGGTTGGCGTCTCAACTCAACCACATGGTTCCACAACAACTTGGGCTTGAAGTTCCAGCATTTCATGTTCAAACTCACAACTTTTTCCCTTCACGCATCATCGAGTCCTGACTTGGCATTGTGCATTCAATGTTTCATAGAGTTTGTGAGGTGATTTATTGTGTAGCGGCCATTTGGCTCACTACTTCCTACACTTTGAACGCCCTATGTTTTTATCCACCATCACCTGTTTCGGCCACACTTCATGGCGCCTTGGGTTGTCTGAGTTGCCTTGGCATGACAACACTACTGTACTCGATTCGACATTCTCATCCCCAAATGGCCCACCCAAGCTATGAGCTGTGACCATCATCAGCTGTTGGGCCCACGATGGATGAACAAATGTTTTCCGCTGTTTGGCTCACGTAGCTACCTTGGCCAAAAATGTTTGAGATACGCAATGCGAAACGCATTGATACTACTTACACAACCAAGCACCACGACCACGACATAAACCGGGGGCTGAACAATCCCCGTTTTATCACCAAAAAGTATGTTCTGTGGGTAGCAATGAGATGAAGGGGGAAACCACATTCGCTCCACGGCATCCACTGCCCTACTGGCATTGGCAGGCCTCACATGCACCAACCCACAGGGAGGGGCTGCATTTTGCACAGGGACGCAGCACACAACAATCACGTGGCCGGAAATTGGGAATTTCTGGCAGGAAATCACGAATGAAGATGGGCATAACATTGCAACTGTGGATGATGTTGCCAATGGCAGCCATGAACGTGGAATTCCTGATGCATAGAGCGCACCGTGTGCGCACTGTACCCCTGCTCCTTTTCCGGAGGGTATCTCAGGGATGTCAGATAGATTTCTCGGGGCCTGTAGATCAAATCTGTTGCCATCACAATGTCCAACAAAGAGGCACATGTGACCAACACCTGAATGAGTGTCCCTGGAAAATGCATGCTTGATGCACACCTCGTTTCCCTTGTGTGGGGCACCCCAAACTTCTAGCACTCAGAGCACCCCCCCCCCCCCCTGCCCACAAGCCCCACTAGTGTCTTGTTTATCGGCGTCATTGTTTGCCCTGAGCCCCCTCGGGGTACGAATGGACACCGCAGTACAAATGCCGCACAACAGCCTCATGGAGCTACTGTAAGATCTTGGGAACTGCATATTGGGAGCAGCAGTTGCAGTTGCTACAGACCCTGGCGCTTCTACCTCTGCTTCCGCGACCCCCAATGCCAAAAAAGCCAAAGTTGGGTTCCAGGCATGGAAGGAACACTTCAACGGTACAAAGAAAAATAATTTCTAAGTTGTACCCGGTTCCTGTTTGTTCAACGTTGTTCTGTTTTCCTTGCCCAGTGATCCTCAGTACTGTTGGTATCATATAAATTCTGTGGCGCGCTGTTTGGGTGCTTTTTGTCCTGTTGTCGCCCCTATGCTCATTTTTGTTTTCGTGAGGCCATCCCTCATGCACAGGTGTTGTCTTATGGTGAAATTATTTGGGTATGGCAGCTTTCTATGCGCAGTGCAATAGTTTTGATGCATTTTTCTCGTCTGGTGTCTGGAACCAGACCACTTTTCATATGTCACCGGATCCAGAACGGATCCAGAACACTTCCATGTACCATTGGCACATCCAATACCATCCCAGAACAGGCAATTTTCTACTGAGGTTTGCATCGTAGCTTGCTTTGCAACTCAAATCTGCTGCCGAGGGTTTTATTGAGTGTGCACTGCCAGGCCTACACCCTTGATATTGACTGCCTCCGAGCAAAGTCGCCCTACGAACCAAATGACAATGTGTTGTTAGTGTTTGATGCTGAAGCAGATACACAAAGGGCAGGCTCATCGAGGGTGCCGTGACTTGGGGTCGGGGAACCCGAAGCCCAAGACCCCCGTGTGCGGGAGGAACCGCGGGCGCTCCCGCGAGGGGGTGCCCCCCCCCCCCGCCCGGTGCGCCGCATGCCCGGCCTCCCCACAGTCTTGTGCGCATGTTTGCATGGCCCACGGTAGCTCGCCCCCGTCGGACTGCAGCAGCGATGAAGAGAGCGAGTGGTTTGAGATCTCGGACTTCAGCACCGTAACTGCATGGGAGCGCCTGGTGGCCGCGATGGAGCAGACCCTGAGGGGCTGGGCCGGGGCCGGACCGGGCACCGTTCCGTGTGCCCCCGGCGTGCTGGCGGCGGAGGTGGGGTGCTGGGGGCAGCAGTACACCCTCCACTACCACGACACAGCCCACATGCCCGATCCGGACCCGGCGCTGCTGTCGGGCTTGGGGCCTACCCAGGACCTCCGCAATTCTAATCATGACCCGAACTCTCCCGTCACACCGCAAGCGCACGCGACCTCTAACCCCGACCCCGGTGCCCCGTCCGCATGCGCCCGCAGCACAACTCCACCGCCGAGCCCCGGCCCCAGCCCTGCGCTCAACCCTGACTCCGCCTCTGACCCTGACACGGCGGCTAACGCACAACCGACAGGCCCCGTCGAGCCCAGTCCGGCGGTGGCGGCGCGGATCGGGCTGGAGCTGACCCCGGAGGGCGGGGCCCTGGACTACACGACGGCCATGCTGGAGACTGCGGGGGACTTCTGTCCCCGGGCCCATGTGCTGAGGCAGTGGTTTGGGATCACTCGCTTCCTCGTGCTGACGCCGAACAGGGGCTGCATCGATCCGCCGCAGGCCCCGATGCTGCTGAGTGCGCTGATCTGCGCATGCGTTGCGGTACGGGTGCAGGTGCCGTGCTTCGTGTCCGAGGTGTGCCGTGCGGTGCCAGGCTGGGGCCATGTCGGGGGCTGGGGCCGGTGCTGGAAGGGGGGCGTGGGTGTCCCTTCCCTTCGGGACTGAGCGTCCGTTCCGCCCCAATGGCCCGAGTCGCACAAGAATGTCGGTGATTGCTGCCTCCTGTCTTGGTAGGAGCGGCACATCATGCTTCGCATGTTGCTCCTTGTGTTTGTGGCAGGCACACAAACAAAACTGTCCCTATTTTTTCCTGGGCCCTTGCCCTGCACGAATGACCACGTACAACCTGAAGCTGCAAGCCGGCAACGCTGGCACAGATGTGCGACACTTGGCCTTGTGTTAATCCCACATGGGTGGTTGAGGGCACCCTTCGAACGTGACAGCATGGGAATGTGAGTTTGAGCGTCCATGGGTCCACGTCCGTGAGCTCAGCATGCTCCTGAACACTCAAACCGGTGTGGCCAACTAGTGGTACCGACTGGCAGACTTCCTGCGCCTTTATGGCAACCGCCCCCCCCCCCCCTTCCTGCTGCACAGCACAAAGAGGGAGTGACCCCTGACCAGGATGCACGCATGACCCTGTAGAGCCTAAACCGCCAGTAGGGTTAGCCGAAGCAGGGTCGAGGGATGAACATGTGCTCACAAATCGCACTGTGGAGGTGTTGAACGTTGGCACCTTGGACAGAGGCGTGGGGCAGGCTGCTGGCAAGGGCGATCCGAAAATTGTTTTGCAGGGGGGGGGGGGCGCCACCCGAAGGGGGGAGCCCCCTCCCCCCTTTTGTTTATTTTGGGGATAGCTGTTGGCGCTGAAGGCCCTGGAAAATTTTTTTGGCCTCCCAACGGGGAAAGTTCTTTGTTCCCTGTGTGTCTGCACTCGAAATACGCAGAATTTTGTGCATGAGAAATGGGTGAAAAACACAAAAAAACATTTTGACCCCCCGACCTGACCCCAATTCAAGCGCCAATTTGGGTGTCAATTCAGGCGCCAATTCCTGCGCCAGTTTGGATGCCAGTTTGGGCGCGAATTCGGGAGCTAGTTCAGGCACCAATTTGGGTGCCAGATCACGCGCCATTTTGGGCACCAATTCGGGCGCCACTCCAGGGGTGACTTCGGGAGCCACTTCAGGAACCAATTCAGGCGCCAGTTTGCGCATCACTTTAGGCACCAATTTGGGCGCCAATTTGGGCGTCAGCTCAGGTGCCAGTTCCTCGTGCCCGAATCGGCGCCCGAACTAGCTCCCAAATTGGCTCCCGAAGTGGCGACTGAAGTGACGCCCAAATTGGTGCCCGCACTGGCGCCAGAATTGGCTCCCGAGCTTGCGCCCGAGCTAGCGCCCAAACCGGCCGTATTGGCACACCAACTGGTGCGCCAACTGGCGCCCAAACTGGTGCCCGAATTGGCACCTGCACTAGCACGCGAAATGGCTCCCGGGCTGGCGCTGGGACTGGCACGTGAACTGGGGTAATAAGTGGCGCTCAAATTGGGGTTCACACCCCAATTGGTGAGGCGCCATTTTGGGCACCATTTCGGGCGCCAGTTTGGGAGCTAGTTTGGGCGCCAACTCGGGCGCTAGTTCGGTTGCCAGTTCGGGCGCCAATTTAGAAGCCAATTCAGGTGCCGCTCCGGCCGTCGGTTCGGGTGCTGGTTCGGGCGCCAAGTTGCACCCCAATTCGGGCGCCAACTCGGGTGCCAGTTCGAGAGCCAATCCCAGCACTATTTTGGGCACCAATTCGGGCGCCACTCCAGGGGTGACTTCGGGAGCCACTTCAGGAACCAATTCGGGCGGCAGTCCGGGCGTCAGCTCGGGTGCCAGTTTGGGCGCTAGTTTGGGCGCCACTTCGGGCGCCAATTTGGGCACCAGTTCAAACGCCAATTCGGGCGCCACTTCGTCCCCAGTTCACGTGCAGTCCTGGCACTAGCCCGGGAGCCATTCCGCGCGCTAGTGCAGGCGCCAATTCGCGCACCAGTTCTGGTGCCAGTTTGGGCGCCAGCTGGTCCATGCGCCAATTCGCCCATTGATGGAGCACGTGTCTGAGTTTGTTTTCTGATAGTAGGGACGGACTATAGAATCCACGAAGGGAAATTAGTTCGGGCGGCAATTTGGGAATCAATTCGGGTGACAGTTTGGGCGGCAATTTTGGCGCCAGTTCGGGAGACATTTCGGGCGGCGATTCTTACGAGGTTGCATGCAAGGCTGCTGGGTGGGCTAGGCTGGGATTGATGCTTGGAAAAGGGGGCGGGCGGGGAGGTTGGAGAAATTGCTTGGAAATTTTGATGGGCTGGGGTGCTTGAGGGAAATTCTTTCGAGATGGCATGCAAGGTTGCTAGGTGGGCTAGGGTGGGATTGGTGCTTGGAAATTGCTCATGGTCAATGCGCGGAAAAAGTGTTCGTGGTGTTCCTACCAAGAAGTGCTTCGGGATAGTAGTTCCAACAACGCCGCGACACACCATTGTGTGGAACCGATTGTTGTCTCCATGGGCCAACTAAAAAAGTCGGTTGTGAATACTAGAGCAAAGATGTAGCAATACCCCTAACCAAATATACATTTCACGGGAAGCATATTTGTTACATGTGTTTGCACGCCAATTCGGGCGACAGTTCGGGCGCCACTTCGCACACCAATTCGGGCGCCAATGGCGGTAATTTGGGCGGCATTCCGGGCACCAGTTCAGGCGCCAATTTGGGCGCCAACGTGGGCGCGACTTCGGGCGGAAATTCAAGAGCTACTTTGGGCGCCAATACGGGTGCCACTCCAGGCACTAGTCCAGGCGGCAATTGGAGTGTGAGTTCGGGCGTCACTTTGCGCATCAGCTCGGGCTTCAGCTGGGCGCCAGCTTGGGCACCAATTTGGGCACCGGTTTGCTTGTTTGCACGCCAATTCGTGCGCCAGTTTGGGCGGCAATTCGGGTGCCAGCTCGAGCGCCACTTCGCCCGCCATTTCGCGCGTCAGCTCGGGCGCTAATTTAGGTGCCAATTTGGGCGGTAATTTGGGCGGCATTTCGGGCACCAATTCGGGGGCCAGTTCGGGGACCAGTTCTGGCGCTAGTTCACGTGCCCAATCGGGCGGCAATTTGGGTGCCAATTTGCACGGCACTTTGGGGGCCAATTCGGGCACCAATTCGGGGGCCAGTTCAAGCGCCAGTCCAGGCACCAAGTTTAGGCACCGATTCGGGTGCCAATTTGGCGCCTGTGTGGGTGCCAGTCCGCGCTCCACCTCGGGCGGTAGCTCGCCAGTTTGGGCGCCACTTTGGGCGGCAATTCGGGCGCGGATTTGATCGCCAGTTTGGGCTCCAGTATGAGCGCTAGTTTGGGCAGTGATTCGGGCACCAATTCGGGCGGCAATTTGGGTGTGGATTCACAGCAATTTGGGCGCCAATTAGTGCACCATCTGGGGTGCTAGTTGAGGCACCAAGTCGCGCGCTAGTCTGCAAGCCACTTTGGGCGCAAGTTGGGGCGCCAATTTGGGTGCCACTTTGCGCGCCGATTCAAGCACCAATTTGCTGCCAATTCGGGCACCACTTTGGGTGCTTGTTTTGGCTTCAGTTCTAGCACCAGTTTGGGCGCCAATCCGGGGGCCAGTTTGTGTGCCAGCTTGCACACCAATTGTCGCACCAATTCAAGCGCCACTTGGGGTGCCAATTCGGGTGCTAGCTCGCACGCCGGTTCAGGCGCCAATTCCGGGACCACTTCGGGCCCCAATTTGGGTGCCCATTCTGGCGCCAGTTTGGGCGCCAGTTTGGGCGCCAAAACCTGTGCCAGTTCGGGCACCAGTTGGGACGCCAATTTGGGCGCCTCTTGGGGCGCCAGTTGGGCCGCCAGTTCCGGCGTTGTTCGGGCGCCAATTTGGGTGCTTGTTGGCACCAGTTCGAGCTCCAATTCGGGCCCTGTTTGGTGCCAATTTGGGTGCTAATTTTGGTGCCAGCTGGGGTGTCAATTCCGGCGTCCATTCGGGCGCCAATTGGGGCGCCACTTTTGGTAGGCGCCACCTGGGGCCAATTGAGGCGCGGGTTTGAGCCGCAATTCGGGCGCCAATTCGGGGACCTGTTCGTGCGCTTGTTTGGGCATCAATTCGATTGCCAATTCAGGCGGTAATTCGGATGCCAGTTCATAGGCGCCAGTTCGGGCGCCAGTTCAGGCGGCAGTTCGGCCAGCAGTTTGGGCTCCAATTTGGGCGCTAGTTGGGGCGCCAATTCGGGCGCCAATTCGGGCACCTGTTCGTGCGCTTGTTTGGGCGTCCATTCGGGTGCCAATTCGGGAGCTAATTCGGACGCCAGTTCAGGTAGGCACCAGTTTGGGCGCCAGTTCAGGCGGCAGTTTGGGTGCCAGTTCGGGCTCCAATTCGAGCGCTAGTTGGGGCGCCAATTCGGGCACCACCTCCAGGTCTCACCTTGGCTGATGGGAGACTGAGCTAAGGAACCAATTCGGGTGCTAATTCGGGCGCCAATTTGGGCACCAATTCAGGCGCCAGTTCATGCCGAACATTAGTGCATATGCGTACAGAACGTGCATGTGTGGGGTGCTCTTTGACCTGCGTACGGCCTGCTGCTGGCCGGATGCCATGAGGGCAGTGGCTGCAGTTTGAGCACAGGAATCACCCCCCCCCCCCCCCCATCAACAACATACACACTAGCCCCACACTCACGCACAGCCCGGAGGCACGCCTCCAACAATCACAACCAGCCCCGTGCCACTTTTGATGGCTCATCCCCCCTCCCAGAACTCACCCTTTCCAAAGCCTCAGCAGCCCCTTCCCGTCTTCTTTAAGATGACGAATTTCCCGCCTTCTACGTTTGCAGGGCCCCCTCAGCCACCACTTGTTTTTGGGCTATGGCACCGCCTTGAACTTCTGCACGCGCTTTCGAGTGGAACTGCACCCGGCGGTGCCTCCAGAGTGCACAGACCTGCAGGGGCTGGTGGACCTCTTTGGCCGCCATGTAGCGCTGGACCCCAAAGCCGCCTTCAATGCATCCCCCTTGAGCCCTGGTGCAGCCCCACCCAGCGCCAAGCCCTCCGCTGGGCTGCAGGTGGCTGCCCGGTACATTTACCAAACTGACGGGCTGAGCATGGAGGATTGGGTCGACATGATGCAGCACAGCCAGGCTGAGGTGTGCAGCATTGTGGCACTGCGCTGCCGAAGTGGGGCTCAGTGTGTCGCAGTTTTGCATGACACTCTTGTACGGGCGGGGGCTGGGGGTTGTCAGGCACGAAATTTGGAGGGTTGTGCCCTTTGGAGGTACCCGTGCACAAGGCCGTCGCAGTGCATCAGGCTGTCACCCACACTTCTGCTTTCAGGTGGCGTTCCTGATTTTGGAAGCAGTTTTGTGACCATGTTGTGGCAATGTGTTGCAATTTTGGAGTCTCTTTCTTATGCATGTTTTGTGTGTGTTATGGCAGTCATTTCGGCATATGGCACTTCGAGCTTTGGGGATTTCAAGTGGCGAAATTTTCTCCGGGCCAAATTATCCCTTGCGAAATTGTCCCCCGGCGAAATCCTTCCCGCCCCCCTGTAGTGCTCTTCCTGGCATCCTTGGAACAATTGCTGCGTTGGAGGTACAGTCGCCACGCAACCTTTGCCGATGAACCTACGCACCAATGAACACGACCAAACAACCAGCCAGGCAGCTGGGGCTGGGCCCTACTTTGGAGGGCCATATGAGGATTTGTGAATACGAGTACAGTGGATACGCGTATACGTATACGCAAAACGTGCACGTGTATTCGCGCATACTTGTGCATGTCGACGTGGTACTTTCCCCCTCCCCTGCCCCCCGAAACGTCATTGACCGAGGTTTTGCAAACCGGATGAGGCACGTGCCTTGGTTACCCAATACCCCCTTCTTTGCGGAAGTGCAGTCTGTCCAAGTACCCCCCCCCCTTGTCCAAGCTGTGGCCTCTCAGTAATGACGTGAGCAATACCCGTCGGGTCAGGACACGTAGGATCCAGGGATAAGCGCAGTGCCTAAAGGCATCTATGGAAGAGTTTGGACGATGCAATAAACTCTCTGTGACTGGGCCTCCGGTGCCATATCTGCGCCCATGCCCTGTGAGAGTTCACGGAGTGATTCGGGAGGGTGATGGCCATCGTCGCTTTATGGCCAAGGTGAGGTTGTGTCATGATTGTCCATCCCGTCCCTCCGTCTGGCATGTTTTGCAAATGGCGCTGACGGGTGCCAACGCCACTCCCTGGTTCGGTCAGAACGTGCCAGACAAGGTAATGTGAGTGTTTACCAGAGTGAGTCCGGAGAGTGACGACCATCGTCGCGTTATGGCCAAGCCACGGTCTTGTTCAAGCAACAGCCGGGGTGCGGACCGTATTCATTTGGTACCAAATTTGATTTGCTGCCAATCTTGCTGCAACCACATAAGACAAGGGGCTAAAATGTCATGTTGGTGGACTGAGGGACGTTTGCAATGTTTTTGTTCACCCAATTTTGCCCGCGAATGTTCATTTGAGCGGCCCTTCTTGACCCTTTGCTTGCGCCAACGCAACAGTTCCCATGTGCTGCATGCAAGCTGCGGCTTTGTCTAAGCTACAGTAGGCGTAGGGACTGTATTGATTTGGGATTTTTCTGTAGCTTCGACAATGCGGGTGCGGGAGGGGGAGGTACAGTATCTCCGCTGTTGCTGAAATGGTTCGGGTAAGGGCTGTCCCAGTCTGGGCTGGGACAGCAGGGGCTGTTGCAGGGATGCAGCACCGGGCGTAGGTGACAACGCAACACAGTCAGCACTCGTTCGTAGATGCCCATGTGCAGCAGCATCCTCTGTGTCTTTCCCTTCCTCGTCCATCGTTGCAGGGCATCTCGTTATGTTGGGGGACACGTGTGGACCCCATTCAAACCATCCACACGTCCCTCCACTGGCCAGCAGACCACGACCCATCCACCGGACTGGACCCTGATTCACCCCAACAAGTGTTGATGCAGGTGCATTGCAAGGGAGAGGGAAGGGGGCAGGGAGTGGGGCTGGACTGGGGCAGGCAAACAAAGATGCTTGGGGGGGAAAGGGGAGGCGGGCAGAGACGGAGGGAGAAAGGGGCACATTGGACCCCCACTTCATCCGAAGAGCTGTTGCTGCAAGGCCGAGGGAAGGACGTGGGGAGGGACCAAGGGAAAGGGAGGCGGGATGCGCGGGCCTGCGCCGACCGGCTCTCGCGATGCCCCGCAGCTGACAATGAAGGAGGAGTTGCACTGTGACTTGGGCGAGCAGTTGCGGGAGTTCCTGGACCTGCATTTGGAGAACATTTACAACGCGCGCTCCCAAACGGAGACCGAGTTCAGCGTGGACATGTTCGTGTCCAGCCGCAAGCAGTACGATGTGGTGGTGGGGACGGGGCGCGATGCGGGGGCGTTCATGCTGCGGATGGGCACTATTCTGTCGCAGAGGCAGGAGGAGCTCGTGACGGAGGAACAGGTGCAGGGGCCGTGTGGCTTCGGACGGCTTGGGAGAGGGCCGGGGGCTGCCGGGGATGGGGAACAAGGGGCTGTGGGTTGGGGGAGATCCGGGGCGGTCAGGGAGGGAATAAGGGGTGAGGGGCTGCTGTGGAAGATGTGTTGTGAGCAGTTGGAGGGCGCTGTGGGAGAGGGCAGGGGTTGGGGGAAAGTGGGCAGTGCGGCGGAAAGCACGTGTGCACAAGATATTGGGATGTCTACCCAACAATGTGACGGGTGGTGCTCTTAATGTAGGGAGCCCCCCCAGCCCCTCCTTGGCCTCCGCCCACACTCATTCACCAAAGGCTTGGCAAGGCTTGGGTCTGCCGTGACCATGGGCACGGAAGCTGCAGGGCATTTTGTGCATAGCTGCCTCTGAAAGGAGTGTTAGTGAGGTTGGGATGATGCCGCCACTTCATTGCCGTCTGCTTTGCAGACCCGGATGCGGCCGGGGCCATGCAGCCACATCGTTGCAGGGGCTATGCAGCCATTCACACCCCCCGGCTCTGTGTCGTCGCATTTGTTGACACTTCCCGCCGGATCCGTCGCAGTTGATGTCTCATGTTTTTACTGATGGAGTTCTGAAGGGGCATTGCCCTTTTGGTGTCCCTGAAGAAGGCAGGTCTGGGCTTTCTTGGTAGAACGCTGGGGAACATCTGCGTGGATTTGGGAGGAGTAGAAGGCGATGGGCACACCCATAGAGCCCCCCTGGCGGGGTCGCCGCAGGTGCACTTTTCAGACCGTTGTCAGAGTTGGGCTCTCATTCACTTTTGTTATGTAAGTGAAGAGTAAATGTGTGTGGCCCTGTGACAGGGGGAGGGGTGGTGGTGCCCCAAGCAGTGGCCTGCCATAAGGTGAGGGGGAGCGTGCCTCTGTGCCAATCCAGTGCACCCCCCCCCCCCCTCTGCGCCACACATGGCTGGTAGACATTCGCTCCCCTCACGCAAGCGGTCACCAACACACCTCGCCTACTTCTAGGACAGCCCCACTCCCCCGCGCAGCGCAAAGCGGTGCAGGAGTGGCATCAGTGGTGCAGGGCCCCCTCCAAATCTTTGCAGTCTGGGAATGAGTGAAAGTGAAGGAGTGGACGCCACGGGGGCAGCAGCAGCATTTGTGCGCGGACGGACGATTGGCCTGCTCTCACCGACCAAGATATATCTCCCGACTATCTCGGGCCAAATCTGAGGGGTGCACGGGGTACAACCACGCTGTGGCGCTCCTTGACTGACCCAGAGGGGCACAGGTGGCGCGGCACAGAGTGCTAGACCAGCTGGGGGCGTCCTGGTGGATGTTTCTGGGGCGTGCCGAGCACTTCCCTGCCCCGGGAGCCCTCAGGGAGGGCTTGGGGGGTGCTTCGCGGCAGGAGGGAGATGTTGACGCAACAAGGAAGCAAAAGGGCGAGAGCGCTGCCGGGGCGGGGGCTGTGAGACCAGGCAACTGGAGGCTGAGGCCCAGTCGCGCCAGCGAGGCAAGGCCGTGGCGCCTGTGGTGCAGTGTAAGCCGAGGCCCAACCCGACCCAACCTAACCGCCCCCCCTTCCCCAACAGCCCCCATGTGGCCCTGCGCAGGCCTCAAGTTACGTCCGCGCCATCTTCGCCCCGTCGCTCTCATTGCCCCGCATCCCTCGGTCCCTGGGCAGCTCTATGCCGGTCCTCACGCTGTACAGCCCCCACTCGATGCCGGCCCTGCTGGGGTATCAGGCCGCGCAGATGGTGGCGGGGTATCAGGTGTCGCAGATGGAGAGCCTGGACGCCATCATGAAGCTCTGGAGGCAGTTTGTGCACGACGTGCGGGGGTTCTGGGAGGTGGGGGAGGACCTGCTGCCCCACGTGGGGGAGGGCCCCCCGGACTGGAACACATGCCTACTGCATCAGGTGTGGCTGTGGGGGGCCGGCCGGGCCGGGCTGGGCACAAGGCCGTCCGGTGAGTGGGACCGCAGACCCCCCACCCGGAGACCATCAGGTGCCATGCCCTCAAAGATGGTGTCCAATATCCAGTTGTCACCCCCACCCACAAGTAGCGCTGTCGAGAGAACATATCTGGGGGAATGCACGTTCTGTCTGTCCCGGCGGTGCATCCCTGATAAGGTGGTGGTGGGGGGGGTGTGCCTCACTATAATCTCGCCAGTTTTCGAGTATCCATGTCTTCCATGTCCTTTCTACTTCTACGGAACCTGCCCCACGGGTATCTTTGGCTAGTGGCTGGTGCTGCCGCCTCTAGCAACCGCTGGCTGCTGCTGCTGCTGTTGTTGGTTGCTGCTGATCTGCCGCTGCTGCCGCAGCGGCTGCCAACTGCTGCTGCTGCTGCCGCCTGGCAGCTGGCTGTTGCTGCTGTGTCCGCTTCTACCGGTTGCTGGCTGCTTCATGGTGCTGTGGCTGCGGGCTGCTGCTGTCTACCGCATCTGGCAGCCACCGGCTGCTTGCTGATACTGCTGGCGGCTGGCGGCTGATTGTGCTGCTGGTGGTGCCTGCAAAGGCTGGCCGGCTGCTGCTGCAACTGGCGGCTGGTGACTGCTGCCAGCTGGCTATTGCTGCCGCAGCTGCCGCTGCTGCTACCATTACAAGCCGCTACATGTGGAGGGCCTGGGCTGGGGGCTTGGGAGGGGGGGGGATCAAGTGTGGAGCACTCCTTTGCACACAACCACATCCGGTGCATCCCATATGATGATCTATTGGCACAGCGCCTTGTCCGGAAGCACCTTCTATGTCCCTCGAGGTCACCACCACAAACTGGTGCGGAAAGACGCTGTATAAGGACACGGAAGATTTGTCTCAAAGGAACGAAAACACGTGTGAAACAAAACAGTCATGCTGAGGGACTCACCATCATGGAGCTCTCCGCATTGGGGGGCGGTTTGGGCAAGCTCTTTGGTGCATCCCCCACGGTGGGGCGTCATACGTGCTATGCCCATGCTTTGCACAAATGCTCCGGTAATTGTATTAACAGGAGATTGCCAGTTTCATGCAGGTTCATGATGAATAGATACTGAGAGTATTTTAACGAAGTTTTTGTGTGCATCACTGTCAGCTGTAGCCAGGGCTGTCAGCTTGCGGGGGGAAGGGGGGCCATGAAGGTCTGAAAACTAGCGCAGACGTCCCAATGGCCCTCCGAGGCACACCAAAACCGACGGTGCACGCGGGGCCTTAGAGAATGAGCGGATGTGGGACGGTCGGGTCCGTGGTAAAACTTAGTAAATTTTTTTTTAAAAAAAACTTGGTAAATTTTTTTATTTACTAAGTTTTTCCTCTTGGGGTGGGTTTTTTTCTAAGTAAATTACTTAGTAGAAAAAAATTTTTACCAAGTAAATGACTTACCCAAAAAATAAGTTTCCCCACTTCTGACTGCCACTGGGCCCACTTGTGGGCTATTTCTGATATTGTCCCCCCACTCTGAAATCCACGCTTTGTTGCGTGGCCCCCCAAAAATAAGATTTTCCACTTTTGACTGCTGCCACTCCTGATTCTGCCCCCCCCACTCTGAAGCGGTGGGGACCCCCCAAGCGGCAGGGGTTATGTAGCCACCTTGCCCACTTGTGGGCCACTTCTGATTCTGCCCCCCGCATTGCAATTCACCAACAAACAACCAAAACTGCCATCGAAGCCCGCTTTCCGGGGTTTTCATGGGATATGGCCATGTTTATGAGGGACAGTGCTGACGAAATGATCAACGCCGCCCGTGCAGTGTGGAGGACTGCTCTATGGTTGCTGTGCTACTGGCATGCACAAAAGAACACGAGAGAAAATTTGAAAGACCGTGTGGCAATCCCAGAGTTGCGGCCGCAAGTGCCACGAATGTAAGGTTCTTCATTGTGCCTTGCATGCGTCCATCTTGTGTCAATCGGAGATTTGTGTTGGGTTGCGCCAATTCTGGACGGCCACCTTGCTGCTGTTGCTGTTGCTTCTGCTGTTGTTGCTGCTGCTGCTGTTGACACGCGTCCTGGTGTGCCCACTGTTGTTGCTGCTTCTGCTGTTAACACCCGTTGTGGTGTGTGGATCTGTCCCAAGTGGTATGCAGTGCCTCCTCAATACCCCTAAAAAGCTGATGGTCAACTGAGAAATGACCAAGCATTTTGCACCGGGCTGCAAGGGGAGTTGAAAACGGCTCTGTTTGGGATGTGCACCAATAATCCCACAGTGCGAGGCAAACCGCGCCATGCAGATACTAAGGCCAACCTGATTTTCAAGTGTGTCTTTTGTAACTACTTGTAAGTAGTTCCCACGGATGTTGGCCATGGCCCTGTCAGGACTCTTTTCTTGAGCCTGATTTTGTTTCTTCTACCCGACCCCAATTATATTTTGGTATGTTGGCTGAGTGCCAACTAATTGGTGTGCATGATGGTTTGGCCTAGGTGGGGCGCCACTAACACAAGTGGCCGAGAATCGACTCGGGGGCCTTGTGCCCTTAAACAAAAGTACCACCTACCATCGAAGTGTTGACTACCTTGTTTAAAACGGCAGCCGGGGGGGGGGGGGGGGGCGGGTGGCTTAGTGGACCGAGGTAAAACTTAGTGAAAAAAAGATTTTTTAAAAAAAATTTGAAAATTTTTTTACAAGGTTTTACCTCGTTTCTACTAAGTTTTACCAAATTTTACTAAGTGCCACCTCGTCCGGTACTAAGTTTTACCAAATACCCGGGATGGTCCGAAGCCGATCGCGCGTGCGCGCCCGCCGCCACGGACGGTGGGTTCTCTGAATGGGAGCAACTTGATTGTATTTCCGTTCTTTTTGTCAAGCACACCCAGCTTGTGCACTCGTTAGGCCTGACATTTGAACCGTCATGCTTTCGTGTGTATGGCATTGGTTGTGCTGGTGCTTGTGTTTGCAAATACCTTTGTGTCTATTTTTATAGTAGTTGTGTCAGTGTCTCTGTTTGTGTGTTTGCGTTCGTAACGGTTTGATGTCATTCTTTATTTCGTCTGCCTGTTGTGTTGTTTCCTCATGCGGTTGTGGCTTTGGTTGCTTGCTGTTGGTTCTGTGTCACTGTGCCTCTGGTTGTGTGGACGAAGTCGAGCGGACCTGTGCTCTCCTGTGTCTATCAGAAGCTGCAGATGCTGAACAGCTGCATCGAGCAGCAGAAGTCCACGGCGCAGGGCGTGTCTGCGTCCTCCAATGAAACAGACGGCTGGGACTTAGATCTGGAGGTCGAGGAGGTTCCCTCTTCCCAGTCCCATTTGCCCCCCTCCCCCTGCCCACCCAACCAGTCCTGTGGTTATAACCATGTGCAAGGATTAAGCCTAATCGCAACTGTGCAGGGGAATGGGCCATAAGCGTGCGGAACGGTGCAGCCTCCATTTGTCCACCCGTGCGCGACTCCCCCCCCCCCCTCCCTCCCGGAAAGACGTCCGGTGATCGTGTTCATTGGTACAACAACAAACCAATTTTGTCTGCGGAGGAAAGACCCGTCCAAAATTTTCCAGGGTCCCAAAGGCCTACTCCTTGCACATGCTGTACCACCCCATGTGGGCCATGCATAAGTGTGCGGTGTGTGCCCTCCACAGCCAAGCGTGTGCAACTGAGCGCAGCCAGAGCGCGTGGCCGTGCACAACCGCACGCGCGTGGTCATGTGTAGCGGTGGTGATCCAGCAACCCCTGGCCCCTGGCGCATGATTTCGGCGGAAGATATGGTGGACCCTCCCCACTCCACGGTTTTGGAATGCCTAAATGTAAGGCCTGCCAGCGCTGGCAGGGGGTTGGGCGCCCCGGGGGCAGTGGGTTGCGAGTTTGAGGCTGACAGACGTTCCACTGTCACCCTCCCCCCCCCCCCCATTGCCCCGCTCCCCCGGACCCGCCCTACCGGTGGCCCAGGACCACCGGGTGAGCGCATGGCGCCTGCGTAGTGTCCGCAGCAAGTGGGAGGGAAACTCGGCCCCATTGATCCCCTCCACCCGCAACAATTAACGGGTGGACCCCTCCCTCCCCCCAACCGCCATAAGTTGCACAAGACGCGCGCGCGCACACACACACACCCACACCCACCCACACACCCACCCACCCACACACACACGGGGCAACAGAACACAAGGACTCATGGTTCGGTCGCATAGTTGTTGAACCTCGCAGTTTGAGCATCATTTGAAAGATTTGGGCGTCACACACACACACACAATTGAAATATGAAATTCCAATGGAAACCACTGCATTCCCGATTGAAAAACGAGATATGTGCCCGAGGGGGGGGGGGGGGGGGGGCAAAAGGCCACACGCCAGCCCCCAGAGTCATAGTGGCAGCACGTGGACCCAGGGCTCTCCTCCGATGACCAAGGCGCCCAGGCCCTCTCATTCTGCTGTGGTGCCAGCGATGGCAGCATTTTAGAGCGAGTGGGGGGACGTAGAGCCGGCGATGTGTGTGCTGTCCCCTCTGTGGGCAGAGCAGCGGAGGCGGACAGTCCCCACCCCTGTGGTGTCCACCCGTACCAAGAGGGCTCACTCCAGAGCACTTTGCACTTGGCGCCGTGCTAGTGCGCCTCCGGGTCTCCGCGCCAACTCGAGTTCCGCCGGTGTTTGCGCCTCTCGGGTGGTTCTGCGGGTGCAGGAAGCAACTGCCGGCGAGGGTTCATGCCGCCCAACCCTTGACAGTGACTGTCGCCCATTGATGGCTGTGGAGATGGAGTAAGACACCCCACGGTCTACGTCTGATTGCCTCATGGTAGGCAAGCACTCGAGCCAGGACATAGGCACGGAGGCTCGACGGCAATGGGCAGCAGTCGGAGGATAGCCCACGGTACTTGAAAGCCAATTCGTGGGATCCGGTGTGGACTCATGGCGTCGCTTTACGAGACGAGGGCCTGCCCTGTGCTTTGCCCCCGCCCCATGCCCACTTCATGCTCAGAGCCCGTCCAACAGCTGTCCCACGGCCAGCCCCGCCGCAAATCACGTGTCATCGCCTGAGCCCGACGCAGACGCAGAGGGCAGGGAAGGCCACCTGCGCCCCTTGGACGGGGTGCGGATGGTGCGGAGTGCGCGGGACGTGTACATCCCCATCACCCAACAGTCGCTGCCCGTGACAGAGGACATGATTTGTCAGCAGCAGGAGGCCTTCTCAAAACTGGGCACCTCCAAAGAGGCCCACAAGATCCGCACCCGCATGCAGACGGTCTCATTGAAGGTGCGCCGGGCCGAGGCCTGCTGCGGTGGATGCCATGGGCCCAGGGCTGCCGTCATGCACAGATGAGAGCACGTGCACTACACTCTTTGTGTCACTGTCACTATCGCCCTCAACTGCCCCCCCCCTCCCCCCAGTGCTGTGCAGATGGCTCTTTTTTTTTTATTTTGAGGAAGACAAGCAGCGGCCTGACCACGGGCTGAAAGCGTGCATGGCAAGCCAAAGTCCAAAGGTGAGTAAGCCCATCATACCGTGAGAATCCGACTGCATCCGTAAGAACAAACTTTGGACGCCCCATCGATCTACTCAGACCAGGCAATCCTCACACCCCGTGTGAGCTGGCTTTTGGTGCACCCACTGCTGCATCGTACACACGGTGGCGCGGGGTTACAGCGTGGCCCAGTAGCAGGGGTCACGCAACCCATTACCAAAGCATGCACAACACAAACCTGCGGTGTAGACAAGAAAAGCCCATCGATGTGTGCGTAGAGGCATGAGCGAAGTACTTGTGGCGACCCAAAGTGTGCCCTCCTAGATGGTGACAGCCGGCTGGGCTGCAGCCTGTATTCATCCCCACTCCGAATAAAAACAGATTTGCACCACAATGTTCGAGTACACTGGTTCCTAAAGCTCTGAAGGGGCGGGCTTCGTTCCAAAAAAAAAAACAAGGTCAGCCTTGTGGAGGCTCCCTCCACACTCTTAGGACTATTGGGTTTTCAATTCGGGGGGAGGGGGGCCCCCCAAACTGGGAGGGGGGGTTCGGGAACAGGGCTCAATTGATAGGACCATTAACCAGTTGTTGCGAAGTCTGGCACTGAAGGCGCCGAAAACTTTTTTGAGCATTGAAAATGGTCAATTTTTTTTTCACCAAATACATGGCAAACGATGACTTTCTGAAGCCCCTCGACGCGCCGATTCCAAAAATCCCATTTTGATGTTTTGCCAAATTTTGGGTCTGGGTCACGTTTGGGGCCCTGGGGTCAGTCGTGATAGGATTTGGGGGGCTGTTTGAACACGGTGGCGCTATCTGACCGTCGTTTTGCTGACCGCAGTTGTTGTGGTAACATGGTGACAATATTCTGCTTGAGACCCTGACACGCTGCTGTTTGTTTTGAGATGATTTCCAGCAAATTTTGCTGCAAACCAGATGCTCGTGTGTCAGGCGCAGGCACAGCGTTCTCTACGTACGGGATGCCTGGCTGACCGTCATTCTCTGTGAGTTCGACCCACCGGCGCAAGGGAAGGAGGGTACGGTACCTGAGGCCCCCAAGAAAAGCTTGCCCACCGAAAGTCGACCTTAACTTTCTGACCGCTGACGTAAAATCCCGTTTTCTCTTGCATGAGTGTGTGGGTTGGGTTGGGGATAAGCAACCCTCTGCACTGCATACTGGGCCCAGGCACACCCTGCGCCGTACAATCCCTAAAATGTGCGGCAGCCTCTGAATTGCACTGCAGTGTGTTGTGTCGCACGACCTGACCGACAGTCCTAACCGCTGCACATGCGTATGCACATCCACGGCACACACCCCACGCCCCGCTCCTTCTCATGTCATGGTGGATAGTCACATAGGCCATGCCGCATCCCTGTACACCCAAACCGGCATTACTGAGCGGCAAACTGACTCCCCCTTTATGCCCCCCCAAACCCCCACTCATTGTCACTGTACTCCACCATCCGTTCCAACCCATTCTTGCCCTTCAAAATCCTCTACAACCCTCTACAACCTTCTACAGCTAATATCGACAGCCGCAACCCCCCACGCACACACATATGCACGCAGCAACTCTCTGCAGCCTTTTATAACCATCCACGCCCCATTGTGTAATCCGTTCCCTCAGATACCCTCAGTTGTAACTGGTTGCTAAGGGTGCCACGCTGTGTAGGCTGATGTCAGCTGTGGTAGATGGTTCTAAGTGGTGGAAACTATTGTAGAGGGTTGCCGACAGTTGGAAGGGTGGGGGAGCCTGGTAGAGTGTTGTGTGGGGGAGGTTGGGTTGTAACTGGGTTGCAGCTTTCTCATAGCTGCACCTAATTTGCGGGGACAAAATCAGAAGTGGCTACCTCACCCCTGCCTTCTCGGGGGGCAGCAGAGGGCGGAGTTGCTACGTAACCCTTGCATTCTCGAGGGTCCCCAACACCAAGCACGGGAACAACAACAGAACTGGCTACCTCACCCCTGCCTTCTCGCCGCCTGCCCCTCCATGTGACACAGTCGGACATGCGTGCCTTCAAAGCCGCCAACCCCTTCGACCCGTGCCTTGTGGACTTCGTGCGCTGGTACTCCCCGAAGGACTTCAACCCCAACGCCCTGGCCCAGTATGACCAGGAGCATCCCCCGAGCACGCCCCCCGGGCCTGATCCATCTCGTGAGGCCGCATGCCTTAGTGCGCGGATGCAGGAGCCTGGCAACGTTTGGCAGAGTGTCTGGGACGAGGCGGATGCAGCCCCTGTGTCCCGGCAGCAGCACGTGTTCGACGCAGTGCGCGAGGCGAATCTGGCACTGCACTACATCGAGCAGCTGTCCCCAATGGAGGTGTGGAAGCAGGGCGTAGGCGGAGAAGTTGGTGGAGTTTGGTAGAGCAGACAAAGCAGAAGGCGCACAGCACACACAGACATCACCAACCACCCACTGCACGCAAAAAAGACCCCGCCGCACTGCACCACACTACACACCGCACGAAGCACACAGTTTAGCGGGCTGGTGATTCAGTGCTCTACTCTGCTTCGGGATGATTATGTCATGTGTTCGGATGATGGACAAGTTGTCGTTGAAACGTTGCTTCGGGATCCCAGGCTTTAAGTTGATGCCTACACCCCTTTTGTCATGCTCATGGACGCTCTTTGGAGGGGGGGGGGGATGCTTCTGTTTTAGAAATCCAGAGGGTGAGGGGTATTTGTTGCAAGTGTCTACGGATGTGGTGTCTCATGTGTGTTGTGTGCTGTATGGTGTGATGTGATCTATGGTGTATGATGTGTGGTGTTACGTTCACTTCTGGTCTTGGCCTCATCATCATATCGCAGATTTTGAAGGGCTATGAGAGAATCCTGTGGGTTGGAATCTGCAAGATTGCCAATTAGCTGGGGCCATTGCATACACCATGTGCACGCACCATGCATCCATAGAGGTGTCTGGAACCCGTTGTCGTTTCGTTGTCTAGTTGCGTAGCGCTTAATAATGTAGGCTCATTGTGCCATGATGATGCTTTGAGTCATACCACATGCCCTCAAGCCCCCGCGCGGGGCACAGAAAGCTTGGTGCATCAATCTGGCACCGTCATGGTGCAAAACTGCATTACTTAGCCCTCTCATGGTGCGTAAACACCTTGGTACATTAATTTCCCCCTAACATTGTGCAACAGGGCTTGCCGGGCACGAAAACTTGTTGCACTTGATGTTGCCCCGTCGTGGGGCATCAAATAACTACTTAGTCTTGTGCTGCGCCAATCTGTGTTGTATTGCGCCATATGTCATTGTTGTGCTCAATTATGAAGGACAATGCCCTTGTCCTAGCTTTCCCTATGTCTACAGGTATCCTACACACAGCTTCCGATGGGAGAGAGGTTGGTTGCCATTTTGGTTGGACCAGCCCCACAAGGGAAAAAATCTCCATTCGTCCGCAACAATGTGAATGTGAAGGAGGTGTTACATGATTCACTCTACTGGCAAACTGCACAGCAATAGGAGTCAAAGGCTCTTATTTTGTCCCTCCTTGATGGGACTAGCTTGAATGAAACCCACACCTCATGCCGCCGTGGTGTGAAAGGGCCTACCACCCTCTCCATGGTCTTCCTAAAGCTTGGGATGTACCCGTGTCAATGGTCACTATGGTACCTTTCATGGAAGCGGCTACTAAGGTTGACCTCACTAGGCTCCTATAGCTGCACGGCAATAGGAGGCAAAGGCTCTTATTTTATCCCTCCTTGATGGGACTGGCTTGAATAAAACCCACACCTCATGCCGCCGTGGTGCGAAAGTGCCTACCACCCTCTCCATGGTCTTCCTAAAGCCAGGGATGTACCCGTGTCAATGGTCACTATGGTACCTTTCATGGAAGCGGCTACTAAGGTTGACCTCACTAGGCTCCTATAGCTGCACGGCAGTAGGAGGCAAAGGCTCTTATTTTGTCCCTCCTTGATGGGACTGGCTTGAATGAAACCCACACCTCATGCCGCCGTGGTGCGAAAGTGCCTACCACCCTCTCCATGGTCTTCCTAAAGCTAGGGATGTACCCGTGTCAATGGTCACTATGGTACCTTTCATGGAAGCGGCTACTAAGGTTGACCTCACTAGGCTCCTATAGCTCCCTTACCAGCACTACTCTTTGGTAGGGTCAAATATGTCTGCCAACTTATCTCTGCACATTGGTCTCGCATTGATAGTCCCCCCCCTTGAAATCCCCCCCCCCCCTGGCCTCTAGGCACGGCAGAGCAACCAGTGAGAGGACCCCTCCCCCCATGGTGGTTATCTTCCAGGAGCACGCCGGCATGGTGGTGACGTTGGCCTGTGGGCATGGCAGAGCAACCAGAGCAACCAGTGAGAAGACTTGATTCTTCTTGCTGGTCCCTCTAGTCCCTCTTGGGTGCCTCATAGAACGGGGAGGGCCGGGAGGCAGTGGGGAAGGCACTGCTCACCCCTACCCCTGCAGCTAGCCCCCATATGCGACAGCGTCATGGACAGTAATCCGCACTTATCTCCCACCCCTTGCAATCCCCCCCACCCCCCTCCCTGGGGGACCTTTATTTCAATGGTTGGTCAGGTTGCCCTCGCAGGTGCTAAACCGGCTGCAAAATGAGCCCCACACTCCATTGTCTTCTCATCATCTGCCCTTGCCATGCACTCACTGCCTGTCATGCAGACTGAACATGTGCAACAATTCAAAGTGTGCTATTCTCTTACCCAGAAGTTTCACACCGTTCGTTTGGCTCACCAATAGCGTTGGAACTACATCAATGACATTGGCACTGCATCAACGCAAAAGTCCATTCATTGGAGGGTACCACATTTTGCCTTGAAATACCCTCACCCCCCCCCCCCCCCTTGGGGGCCCTCCCAGGGAGACCGTCGTGCGTTAGGGTGGGAGATTCCAAAGGGGGGACGGGGTACCCTTCTTCTTAAAACCCTTCTACCTCCTTGCTCCTGCAAGAGCATCTTGGACATTAAAGGATGACTGCACTCATTGATACCACCAAGCATGGGAGGACTGCCAGCACACCAAGTTGCTTGCTCGAGGGGGGAACACTGGCACCAACCTTAGGACTAAGGGGGAAGCATGCACATACACACGCACATCTACACACCAGGGTGGGATGTCGGAGTAAGAAAGACAGATGCTGGATTGTGCCAGGTGCTAGGTGCTGGGAGCGAAATGCATTTGCAGGTGCCTTGATCCCGCACCGTCCCACAGCCCCCAGCTGGCAATGACCACAAGGGTTTTCAGGCCAATCACGAGGTTGTATTCAAGTGACCCCTCACGCCTACCCTCACAGCGTTGTGTCCATATTGGGCTTTCAGGTACTGAAGACACTGGCGCAGCATTTTGTGGTCATGGCATTCTGTACGCTGGCCCAGACCCCCGCAGCGCACTGTGTGCCTCATCTTAAGCAGGAATTGAGGGCACTCTCCAAGTGCATTAACACATCGCTGCTCAACGAGACAGAGGATTTGGTGGAGAGGTGTGTGACCCCGCAGCCTGTGGTTGAACCCGGGGGGGGGGGGTGCTTTCTGAGTGTCTATTTTTTTCCGCGAAAGGCGCCTATGAAATGTCACTGAAGAGCTTTCCTCTTTGACTTTTGCTTTGCACCTCTGCTTTGTGCCTGACGGTACGGGTCGTGCACATGCATCTGTATCCCATAGCGGGGCAGTGCCGCTTCAGGCTAATGGTGTTCTTGGTGTAACTGTTCCCTTCGCCCATCTGGCCCCACCTGCCCTCCATCCTTCTTGTTTCTGCCCGAATTTGACCCACCCAACCGCTTTCACTTCCGTGGAGTGGAGTGTCACGCGAGTGTAAGCAAAAAAAAAAAAAGATAGCTATTTTTTTGAGTGCCACGCGAGTCACTCGCTGAGATTGGAGAAAAAATAGACTTTAAGTATATATATATTTATATAGATATATGTGTACAACATATATTTGTGTGTGTGTGTGTGTGTGTGTATTGAGTGTCAGTGTGAGTGTCTTTTTTTTGTGAGTGTCAGCATGAATGCCCACCAAAAATTCAAACCGCTTATTTTCGCTTCCAAGCCCCCCCCCCCTTTGGGGCCTTCCTGGGTTATTTAGCCGTTGTGGCCCAACCAGCCAATCCCCCCCTTTGCGGGCCGCTTCCGATTTTCTCCCCCCCTCTCAAAGCATTGGGGACCCCCCCCCCCCCCGGACGGCAGGGGTAATTTAGCCAATCTGCCCATTTCTGGGTCACTGCTGATTTTGTCCTCCGATATGAAGCGTTGGGGACTCGAGTTGGCAGGGGTTATGTCACCAATCTGCCCATTTGTGGGCCACGACTGATTTTGTTCCCTGCTATGAAGTGTTGGGGACCCCCAGATGGCAGGGGTTATGGGTTATGTAGCCTATCTGCTCCACTTGTAGGTCAGTGCTGATTTTCTCCCCCTCTCTGAAGCATTGGGGTCACCCAGATGGTAGGTGTTATGTAGCCTATCTACCCATTTGTGGGCCACTGCTCATTTTGTCCTGCGCCATGAAGCGTTGGGGACCCCAGATGGCATGGGTTATGTAGCCAATCCGCCCATTTGCTGCACTGGTGCGTCACATTGCACATGTGGTACACTCCAAGTCGTGGTGTCTGTGAGGAGATTGTGTTGTGGTTGATCCTCAAGGAGTCCCACTTCAAGGTCCTCCTTTTCTAAACTTGGCAATATTTGGTTTCTCGACCTCATAAGTTTGCAAAGGTTAGGCGGGGCGTGATGGAGCGGTGTGACGCTTGAATTCAAAGGGGTAGGAGGGGCTGTGGTGGGGTCCGGGAACAGGGAATTGCCTTGGTCTTGCAGGGCAGCGACAATGACTCACATAGTCTGTCACACGACATTGTCGCCGCAGTTCCTGCGGAGCCCCAAGACCACATTGGGGCCAAGATTTGTACCCCCCCCCCCCGTGTCCAGGAACCACCTTGCGCAAGAACCAACCCCCGGTTCCGCGGTCGAATTCTCGCATCACTTTTCCAGGGTAGTGTTTTTCATGTTTCTGGTGGATGTAGGACAGCTATTCAGGTGTGCAGGACATCATTTCATGTGTGTTACTACGGGTCCCCCCATCAGGGGGGACCCTATCAGTCACCCACAGGTGCACATACCCCTTAAACCCCTCCCCCCAGCTTCAAAGGCGACTGCAGCACCGAAGCCTGGCCCCAAGGGGTAGCACAGACAGGAATTCAGGATGGTGTATCACAGGAAGAAGGGTTTCACGTCTCAGCCAGTTGAACAATAGATCATCCCATGCACGTTGGAAGGCACACTACAGCCCAGTCAGTGGAGATTCACTCCTTTGGTGTTCATTTGTCAACGTGGTTCACTGTGGGAAAGGAGAGGGCATGCATGTCCCAGCGCAACGCGCCGGAAAATTTTTTTCCGCGGTACGGGATTGCCCACGGCCGTGCGCAAGAATCAACCCCTGGTTCCGCGGTCAAATTTTGGGGGAAAAGTGTGCGCAAGAACCGACCCCTGGTTCCGCAGTCAAACATTGCCGGTTCCTGGACAAGGGGGGGGGGGGTAACACAAGTGGCATAGTAGTGGGCAAAAAACATGGCATGTATGTGCCCTCATCCACACACCCTACATTTGTGCGCAATGCAATTGCCAGTGGTACTTGTGGTGCACACACTGTGGTGAATGAGATTTTTGCCTGGCAACCACTGATTGTCCCGCCAGAGGTGGGTCAGAGGTGGGGTCACTTGCAACACAGATATGTGGGCTGACCATCTTGCCAATGGAGAGCCTACTACACCCCCCACTATTGCACATGACAATGGCAGCAACATGGCACCGGTGGTATGAACTCTTGCCCGCCTTAAAGAGCAGCTCAAGCTTCGCATCAAGGCAAACACTTCTGTGCCCACCACCACTCGCACCACGCGTTCTTGGCGTCTCAAGAAGCTCCCTCATCCAAAGGATGGTGGGTATCTTTCCGAATAGGATTCGACTCCTGAGGAGAGGTACACAAAGAATGACCCCACCTCTTGACGCTGTCTTGAAGGGATAGGTCTCCAAGCTCGGATGGATGACCGCAACATTTGTGCCTTCCAAGAGGTGGTTTGGTGCATGGGAGAGGTCCTTGAGCCAAGGGCCTAGTCAAAGGCGTTGGGTTGGTGTGCCGACCTCAAGCAGCGCATGGTTAAGTGTGATTCCACCATGTCCACAAAGCCCCATTGGTGGTAGCGTTCTTTTTTTTTTTTATGAATAGTGATTGTTCGTCTGTTGGTTTGTTTTGTTGTTGGGTCCAGTGGTTTGTTTTGGGGGCAGTTGTTGAGCCCTCCATGCATGTGTATTTGTGGGATGCCAAGGGAAGTAAGTGGTACATGTGGTCTCTTATTCAACAACTTCGCGACAAACGCATCCCATTAACCGCCAAGCCTTAGGGTGCCTGGCGATTGGATGGTTGGAGGTGCGGTTGTCAATCCCGCAGTTTGCTGCAGCAATTGTTGCAGTCGGACCCCCGTACTGATTTGGGCAAGTTCACTGCGGAACACATGCCACTGGCCTTTGTTAAGCATGTTCAACGCATTGTGAACAACGCTCCCTAGGTGCCATGCCCCCTTTTTCGGATTTCCATTGCATCTGCCCTCTCCATTCTATTACAACAACTGACCCATCGTACACTACGTTTTTAGATGTAGTGTGTACAATATTCATCGGTTCCCCCTCAACCCCTTCGTCTCCTATTCCCTCTGCCCACCTCTGCTCTTGCTCTTTGTTCTCCGCTAATCTTTTGTGTGTTTGCCACTTCCTTCTCCATCAAACCCAATAGACCCTAACCAACCAACTAATGTGCTGTACACCTGCTGCTTGCGGTGTATCCAATGCCCACCCATTGGTCTCCCCTCCTATCTCTGTTATCATCCATCTGTGCCACGTCTCCATTGCCTTGCCCATGCTTGGAGTACCCAAATTTTCCTTGGGAGAGAGTGTGCCCCACTTCACCTCTCCAAGTAGCAAAGGTAGTCAGTTTGGATTTTTTCCCCTTAGCACTTGCCCAGACACTAAAATTTTTTGGGGGGGGGTACACTCGCGTTGACACTACAAAAAATCAACATGGAAATTTTTTTTTGGGTGCCACGCGAGTACACTCGTGTGACACCTGTCAACACCCATGTGACACTTCCCCCTTCTTAGTGCTGGTAGCTGTGTTTTGCACTTGCTCTTCATGCGTCCCCTTCATGCTCCCTCCCCTGTGAGCTCAGCCCACCCTCATTTGTGATTGCATCAGTAGCACAGCTGCGAGTTTCACATTTCCACATCTCCGCCCTCCAAACATAGGCACTAATGTAAGTGAGGATGATGGGTCAACGACACTGGCCGGGCTCAGAACCACTGTGAGACATTTTGTGGTGAATCCCCCACAACCCTGCACATTGTACAAGCCAAGCCTCCAGAATTCTCCACTGTGTAACCCCTACACCATCTACACTCCTCCATATTGTGCCACCCTCCACAACCCTTTACAACCCACACCCTGGATATAGGTAGGCAGTGTGATGTGCCACAGGGATGCGGGGTGTGATGTGTGAGCTATGGGCTGCAATAGTCGATGGGTTGTTGCTGTGTGTTGCCATGACTCACGTTTGGGATTAGGGGGCAGGATGTGGCGAATTTGACCACAGAGCACCGCAAGTGCCATTGAGTGTGTGCTCTTGGGTGGTCCCATGTGCATGAGCGGGTGGACTTCATTGCACGTTGTCCACACACTACAGCAAATGGTGGAAGTGGTATGGAGCTGCTGGATTCATGAGGCAAAGCACAATATCCTCGAAACCATTCTCCACAACATCCACACCTCTCCCCAACTATCAACAATCCTTATCCCTCCACACCCCTCCATGCATTCACTTCAACATGTCACACTGCATCCCCGCACAACCCTCCACACAGTACATCCCTCAACCCTCCAAGCTACGCAAGTCTCTGCAACCCTCACAACCATCCATGTTGCAAATGCTGCAAAGCCTCCTTGTAGAGGAATCAACATGGCTCCATAACCACCAGTGCCTGAGCAAGGTTCTTCGCACAGCTTTGCAGGCTTAGAAACAAGGCAAATTTCCAAAATTTTTGGGTACAAAGAAAACGTCATTGGTATCTGTGCTATTCAATTAGTCCTTATTTGGCAAAGACTGAGGCCTATGTGCTCGTCCGGGGGTGCCCAAAGTGGGAAGGAATCAATATGGCTGCTTCAGCCCCACCATCCTAGGTCTCCAAAAAGGGGGAGGAAATTCACCGGCGCTAGAAATCTGATATCCGTAATTGCCCCGATGGAAGAGCGGGCAATCCCTTCACCCACATTGTGTCAGTGGGCAATTAGTCCCTCCGTCTAATTGTCAAGGGCAAGATATCACCTTGACGACAAATGTCATGCTCAATGCTCACCGCTTTGGGGACGCCCAAACGGCAGGGGGTAAATCGCCACAGTGACCCCCCCCCCCCCTCTTCCACCGCATTTGGAGACCCCAAGACAGCAGGGACAGCATATTGATTCTGATCTTGGTTGAATGGCCTTGCCGCCTGTAGCACAACGGCACCACGGCAACAAAAGGATAGGCTGCAATGGGATAAAACCAAAGAGGACCAAACAGCATAAGATTGCAGTTACTGTTGAGCATGGATTGCAGAGGATTGGTCTATGGTGGGTTGCGCATTGTGAAGGGCGCTGAGACTTGTGGAGTGCTTTGCATTGTAAAGGATTGTTAGGATTGTGGAGGGTGGCGCAGTGAAGGGTTGTGGAGGCTTGTGGAGGATGACATAGTTTAGAGGGTTGCAGAAGGTTGTGCAGGGAGCCCACCTCCTCGTCAAAGGCTGTACCCCGCAGCCCACCTCATGACCCAACTGCGGAGATGACCGGTAGAGCGTTTGTTTGATGCCTGCCGGGAACCAAGTTTGAATCTGGCACTGGGCACTGCTGAGAGCCCTGGTGGGTAGCACAGGCGACAAGACAGGCATGAGCGAGTAAGGAGACAGTGTGCTCTGCCCATCCTATCCTATCCGCACAACATAGACCCCCACCTCCTCGACACACCCCACAGCCCATGCCACATCCCATGCCCCACACTGGCCTGCACCCCTAGAACCCTCAGCCTGCCACGTGTTTATCGCATGGACTGTGTGTGGGGGGGGGGTGTTCCAAAGAGGCTGGTTGGTGAACGAGTCCAGTCACGTCTGTTGTGTCACCTGGAAGTTGGTAAGTGCAGTTTTGTGGTGAGGGTGGCAAATTAGTCCTCAGGATTCCTGCTTTTGTTTGCTTCGGCCTCTTGTTTCCAAGTGCATTCTGGGGGCTGAACCCCCCCCCTTGTGATCAGTTTGTGTAAATCTTCCCCTGGGAGGGGGTGGGGAACAGGGGGGATGGTCCGCATCAGAGAACAATGCATCGGTCCCCGCCAACCCTCCACCGCAGGTATCGGGAAATCTGCAATGCACTGGAGGCCGTTGAGAGGTCCTGCTCCGCAGCCACGGTGTTGATGGCCCGGTTTGGGGTGGCCCAGGCGCCGGACAGCAGCGAGGCCCAGCCCGTGTGCCGCCTCATCTCCTGCCTGCTGCAGCAGCAGGGCACACCCCTCGTGCTGGATGCAGCGCAGTGGGCGCTGGTACGCCACGCAATCCTCGGGGACAAGGGCCGCCCCCACTTGCCGAGCGTGAGGGAATTTATGGTGCAGTACGCGGAGGTCAATGGCGGCGAGGCCGCATGTGTGCACCGCATGTACAGTCAGATGGCCCCCGGCAGCTTTCGTCTGGCAACGGCCTTTTCGGAGCAGTGATGCCCCGGACGTCCAGGGCCGCGCTCCACAAAGCCAGAGCCCCACTTAACAATTCAGCAACAGTTGGGGGGTGGGGGGGGGGTGCTCCAGACCCCCCCCCCCCCCGGAGAACCCCCCCCTTAAGTGATTGGGCCAAATTTTGCTCTGGGCCTTCGGCCAATGAAAACTTTTCTCTGCCACCTTCGGCGCCAGCCAGTTCTTCGGCACCTTTAAAAACGCGGGGGGCAGTAGTACGGGGGCGGGGGGGGGGGGGATTTTGTCAGGCAATAATTTTGCAGGGAAATTTTCGCCTTTCAGATTGGTGACGAAAATTTTCCCTCAACATTTTTTTGGCGCAATTTGGGGCACTTTCTGCGATTTGTGGATCTTCCATGGCGGCAGTAGCCAGGTATTGTTGCGCTGTTGTCGGCAGTCAGTGTGTTTGTCACGTCCGTTCATCTTGCGTGCTTGAGAGTGAGAAGTTGGTCGTCGAGAATGTTTGTGAGCTTGGTTTGAGTGGGGAAAAGGTAAAAAGGTAATGTTCAAAATTTGCGCGTGCCAAAGTTGGACACAACTGATTGTCCGCAAGGAACCCAGGGTTGGGGGTGTGACGATATTTTCCCCTCGCGAAATTTTCCCTTCCTGTGTCTGATCACCCTGCACCAAAATTGGACGTGTGACGAAATTCTCCCTGTCGACATTGTCCCCAGGCGAAATCCCCCCTCCCCCCAAGTGGAACTCTGCACAAGGCCCCCTGCCGAACCGCCGGTGAGTGGCGGTTTATCTGCGGCGCTTGGCTTGTACTCGGCGCTCAGTTGCGGCGGTTGGCGGTTCGCTGGCAACGTAACCGACTGTTGTTGGCGGTTGTCCACCGGCCGCGGAGGGAGAGCCATGACCTCATCGAGTCGTGAATGACGGGGGCAGTGCCCGGCAGCGCACGCTGTGCGATGCGTCTCCCACGCGGTGACGCACGCCCCTCCCACGCCCCGCGCCTCGGCCGGGCCCAGGCCCCACGAGCGCAGCCCGGACCCATCTTTCCCGCTCGGCTGACCTCTGACCATCGCCCACTGGACTGGGGGGGCTACCAGTGGATTGCCCCCCGGCGTCCGCTTGAGGGCGCGCCCCAAGAGCCACGCCCCAAGGGCCCCCCGGTCAATGAGCCACGCGACTGCTCCGCGCCGGAACACACCCTGAGACTGGCCCGCGCAGTGGCCTCCGTGTACATGCAATGCCCCCTCTCTTGAAGCGACCGAGGTCCCCCCGGGGAGCTCCCGGTGGGTGTCTGTACACCCGCTGCCTGGGGCGGCACGAGGCCCCCGGAGGGCCCTGGCTGCAGCAGCACTGGGCCAGACCGGCTGCTGCGGCGGGGGGGGGGGGGGGGGACCCGCCTGCTGGTGCCGTTGGTGTCGGGACCCGCCGGGCATGTCTGACCTCGCTTCAAAATGGTGCTTATGATTGTGTTGGCTGTGCACACCGGCTTCCCATGATGTCCGAATGGATTCACCCCCCTCCCTCCCCCCCGCCCCTCCCGGGCAGAAGCAGCACTTGTGAGTAGCGGGACGGCTGTCCCATTGTCCCCAAGTGATATTGCGTTTCCCCAGTGGTCAGGGGTAGCCGAGCAGGCTGCCCACCTCTCGTGTTGCAACCCACCCTCTTCACTCCCGGACCAACGGGTGGACAATGAGGCAGTGACGCTCTAGCCTTTACCCAGGGCAGGAAGGGCGTTGCGGCATGTGACCTGAGTTGCGTTCTGATGTACTCACTCCGCTGGACAATGCATCAGTCAGACTGTGGGGAATTAATGTCGTTGGGGCCGGCGCGCCAGGAGCAAAGTGCGTGGTGGTATACAGCACGGCTCAGACCAATCAACCCGATATTTTGTGGCATTTTTTTGAGCCACCCGGAGGGCGGCGGGGGTTCGCCTTGTTTTGGGTCTTGGGTCTAGCGGGCTAGAAGGCAGGAATGTGTCAAAGGTAGTCTGGGATTTGGGGCTGGCGGAGCTTGAAGTGTCAACTAAGCGTCTCGTTTCACCCTAAGTATCTCAGGCATCGCGTCACCCAAGTTGGTATGCACACTGGGCACCAATTGCAGGGTGCTAGGTTTCAAATCTTGGCACATGCATCATTTCTTCTGGGGGCACAAGTTGAAGGTCCTAAGGCACAATTTGATTACTATGTTGAAGAATGATGCACTGCAGGCACCAGGTGTCCCCTCCTCTCCATCGGTCGCTGTGCCTTCCGCGGCCTCTAGCTTCTAGCACGTCCCGCTGGATAGGCATCACAGCCCAGTGCCATGTCAGAAAATCCACTAACGCAATGAAAGGCAACCCCCTGGCCTAGCACCGCGCGTGCTGATGAGCGACCGTGAGCGCTCTTCAGACAGTGAGGCCTCGAACTCGTCTTCTTCTTGCCATGGGCAGTCCTGCAAGTACGAATCCCAGGGCTTTGAACACTCCCAAAGAACCCAAGGTCGAGGGTTCCAACCGATTTTGGCATCGATGAGTTAAGCATGCCTACTTGCACGTGAACAGGGCTCATGCCCTGGAATCATGGGTGGCAGGGGGGCTGTTGATGCGTGCTGCCAACACCCCACCCACCCACCGACCCACAACCCAAAACCCCCAAATGTTTGTTATTCCTGTTCTATTGTTGTTGTGTAATTTTCTTCTTTGTTGCTGGGACCTCTTTTGGTTGCCTAGTGTTCAGCTTTTTTTTTGGATGATGAGAATCGCAACAGAGATGGCGATGAGGTTGTGTGAAGGCAAGGGTGGTTGGAACCAAACAAACATCAGCCCAGGAATTTGTAGGTTGAGAGTGTTGCCACAGGATCTCTGGGCGCGCACCGTGCGCTGTGCACGCGCTGTGCGAAAAGTAGGACATTTTGGACCCGTTTCCCCTGATGGCCAAGGCAATTGCGGTAAGCCCTGCGTTCCCATACACAGGACTGCCCACATTCGTACTCAGACCAAAAACTCAGATGGTGAGTGAAAACAAACCATGCTTCACACCGAAAATGCCAGATTGCTGTCAGTTTTCTACTCAACTTTGCCTTTTTTTTTTACCCTGTGGATGTATGCTTCCCCGGTGGTGAGTGGTGGTCAGGGTGGCCATGGGAACGCTTACTATTGGGCGCTGTGCAGAAACACACCCTGTGTTCCCGCAGTGGGAGTAGTTTGGAAGGCAAAAGGGAGTCTCCACAAGCACGATCAATGCGTGCGTACCTCTGCATTCGTTTGCAATTTCTTGCTCTTCGCACACAAACTGTCTTTGCCCCGGGCACTGTGGCCCGAGTTCTACACCACTGTGTACAGCTTCATGGTCTTGCATCGACATGCAGCAGGCGCTCCAACAGATTGATCAAGGCGTGCGTCATCCCAACTTCAAGCCTGTAGGCACATTGATCAAGGTGTGCAGGGTGTTTCTCCTGCAGATTGCTGACAACCTGTGCATTGTAATCACAGGCGGGATGCACACCCCGTGTGGTTTGCATGATACGTCTGGTGTCCAGAATTAATGCGCTTTGGACAGGAGGTTTGGGATGTGCAGGTCGTGTGGTTGCAGTGAGCCTTTGTACTGCAACACCGTTTCCCGTACTCAGCATACTGTCCCCTGCCAGTGTCCAACAGCACTCATTGCTTCTCTCGCCGGCCGAACCCGACCGCCTTCGGGCAGTCCAGGCGGAAGAGACGTACAGAAATCATCTGACTGCATTATGCCCCAATCCCCCACACAAAAATCGGTCATGGTCAAAATCGGCCATCACAAGTCCCTTTTCCCCGTCAGCCATGAAGCGGGGCAGAGGAGGCGTGAAAAAACCGAAAACAGGACAAGGGTAGCACCAAAGGAACCCACTTGTATGATTTCTCTTCGCCCCCATGAATGTGCATACCTTCCCATTGTATAGTACCCCGCCCCCGCCCTTGCATGGGCTACGGCTTTGTCTACGCTTTGGCGGGCGTAGGGACTGTAATAATTTGGAACCTAATTTAGTTTGGCACCAAATGTAGTGCAGCCACATAAGACATGGGTCTGGTGACAAATTTGCCAGTTGCATAGAGTCATGGACACATTTGTTGTGAGTGTTTGCCCACTTGAACCCACAGGTTAGGGTCAGGGTTGCGGTGTTGGAGTACATGAAGGGTGGGTAGATGGTCACACACCTAAGCCTCAAGCCCAAACCAGCCCCTAAACCTCAGGCAAAGGCATCTTAAAAGGCATCTTCGAGTGGTGAGCATGTGCAGTTGTTCCGCATGGTGCATCATTGCAAGAAGGGTTCCCAAGCCGAACATTTGTAGGCTTCTCATGCTTCATTGCTTGTGGGAGCATGGGTGTGAACCTGAAATTTCATTTCCAAACACTTTCTTGTGTTTGCATGCCTTTGGGAACGTGGGTGTGAGTAGTTGGATGTGTTGGCGCATACAAAAAAGTAGGAAGGTGAGGTGCGCAAACGGAGACATTCGAGAGGGCGTTGTGGGCACCAGCGGGTTCTGGGAGAAGTGCTGGTGCTCCAGAAACCAAAAACCATGCACCTGTGGGAGACTGTCTACCTCAAGGTGTCCTGATGCTGTAGGGCTGGTGATCCATGGCCCCCGTTGGGCGAGTCCCAGGTGGGGCCGGACACAGCAAGCAATCCGATCCTGCGATCCTACACGGAGGGATGGCATCAGAAGGATGGCACACTGGAGTCTGGAGATGGGTGAGCTGAACCTGATCCCTGTTTCCTACGCCCAAGCCGTGAGCGGTCACCCACCTCCTAGCTTCTGTTGAGGCATGATCCGTCCCAAATCCCTGCCGTATAACAATGGGGACGGTCTTTGCAAGATGGAAGCAACAATGCCACTGTAATACCCCCACTGATGGATTATTGTTCCTATAGATGCCGCGTTTGGGCTCATTGGCTTCATGGAGGACTGCACAATAGCTCAGTCCGCTGAGTAAGCGTACCACCATAGCCAAGCCGTATCTTGCAGCAGAACAGCACATGGCACACAGCACACTAGACACCACAGAACGCACCTGCCTTTTGCCTTGCTGTGTATGTTGGCTGTGTTGCTTGCTGCATTGCAGGGAAATGGGAGTCAGTGGGCAGGGACTTGGGCAAGGAGGGGGCAAACCAGCAAAGGGCAGAGCCAGAAAGCACGGCCCAGCATTGGGTGTTTCACAGGGTCTCTAAGGCTGTTCACTATCCATTTCATGGAAGTGGTTCTGTGTCACATTTCCCAAGCTTTTCCAATTCAACAAAGGGCGAATGAATTGCTCACCGTGATTAAGAAATCAGACGTATGACAGCTCACAATCCAACATGTCCCGGACGGCAGCTGCAGATTGCGCGGACCTTTAGAGGCGGCTGTCCTAGAACAAGCTGCCAGGTGTTGCAGGGCCAATTGTAGCACATGAGGGACCATCCGTTGTGACCACAAACCATCATGATGCGCAACAACACAAAATGGTGCACTCCCACCTGCGCCTCTTGGACTGTGCATTTGATGTTGAATGGGTGAAGTGGTTGCCGTCAGTCATGTGTACTACAAGACTTTGCTCTCGCATCTGCCGCTCCTACTGTGCAGTAGAACGTCATTTTCACCGTTTTTTTTGGCAATGGTTGCAGACAAAAAGGAGTATACACGTTACAGAAAAGAAAAAGTACATGCATTACGCCAGACACCCAGACCAGCAAAAAGCGGTAGGTAACCTCTGCTGTTTTGGGGTCCCCAGCCCGAGGAGGCATCTAAAAGGCTACGCAATGTATGCCATCTCAAGCAGAAAGAAATCAAAAAAGACTGCATAACCCCTACCGTCTCAGCCCCAGAGGGAAGGGGCAAGAAGCAAGATAAGCTTTGGAATCTGTTACAAAGCCTCTCAGGCTGTTTCATGCGCTGCCCAATTTCTGTCAAATACCAGAATGCCTGTGTCACGAAGCGCATGTGATGTGCCAGTCCATTTTCCATGGGTCACACGAGCTGCCTCCGCTCTGCTGTTGTTGTCCCAGCCGCCAGTGTGGCTGTCCCCGCGAGCCAGAAACGACCCGGCGAGGCTAAGAGTAACGGAAGAGGTACGATGGCGCCCTCTCAGGCATGTTTGAAGGGGGCGAGGGCTATGCCTCCCCTTTGGGGGTGACAGCCTGTTCCATTCCTAACGCTTCTGGCTGTGCCCACCTGCTCACCGCCAAACCCCGCTCCCGCTCCCGTACAATTAACAATATTGGCAACAAAATTTTGAAACAACCCCTCAGCCCGCTGCCCATGCATCCCTTTCCCTACCACGTTGCGTCTCGGTATCCCCTCTTTACTGCCCACAGGCCCTTCGGAATGGCTTTGTCTATGGTGCGAAAGTCCGGAGTGTGAATGCTCTAATAATGACGATCTTGTTCTCATCGGGGAGGTCTCTGTGCATGGGCGTGTGTGTGCCTTTCTGTGCGTACACATGCGTGTGCGAACTCTGCGTGCAGGAAGACTCCATTTGCCGCCAGCCCACAGCAATGTTTGCAGGTTTGATAAGGGGGTGCACCTGTGCACGCGACTGCAGCATTTGTCATAGTTTGGGGAGTGGTGTATCTTCGCGATTGGTATGCCCGCGATTTGGAAGTTTGAGAGCTGTGCACTCTGGGCCCCATTGGCTGTTATCATTGCTGCCTGTCACCCTCCTGTGGAGCGCAGCAGGCATTCCCTCAGTGGAGCAATGTGGCAGAACGGCGCATAGCTCGCCCTCATGGTCCGATGACCAAGTGCTCCAGTGGCTCTGCACTTGCATCTTCGGGCATACGGAATGCGTGGTCTTTCCAGGCACCCTTTGGTCTCTACTGCGACAATTCATCATTTGGCTTCATTCCATGCTCTGTGCATTGGCATTTGTGTCCACGTGAGTAATTGTGATGTCTGCATGGCGCTCAGCCGTGTCCGTGTTGGCAAGTGAGCTCTGAAGTAAAGTGATAAAGAAACTACCCCCCTCGTGCTAACGCAGCACCCTTGTCCAAACAAGCCATGCACGGGTGGGCCGTCTCCTCGGTTTGGGTACGCGACTCCCCCCCCCCCCCCCCCCTCCCTGCCCTCCGGGCCCACTTAGTTACCAAGGGTCAATAGCTACCGGCCATACATATGGTGGCCCCGAAGGCGCCCGAAAATTTTTTTCATTCTCCTTGCCAACGTAGCATCCCTCCCCGCCCAGGCGGTGGAGCACCCCAACGCTATACTTGAACCCAACCTTGACTCCAACACCCACCCCAACCCTCAGCCTGCTCCTAACCCCTACACCGAACCCTACCCATGACCCTAACCCTAATCAAGACTGAATATTGGGACCGAGCTGGTGGGGGAGGGAACATTAGCTATGACTGGTGAAGGAAATCAAGAATGATTCACACATTGATGGCTCTTCACAAAGTGAAATCAGCTTGCAAGTCAACCCCATCACCACGAGGCCCACTTTCAAGGCTTTTGTTGGACTTCTGAGGGGCCAAAATGCCCCAAAATGGGCTCAAAATGGGCTCATTTCACCCGTTTGTGCACCCCAAATGGTCTAGGATGACTTTTGGAAAAACGCGTTTTTGACCCATTTTTGACCCATTTTTGGTCCCGAAACAGCCTTTTTTCAAGGCATTTTGGGATTTTCGGAGGACCAAAATGGGCCACCACAAGCTCAAAATGGTCCAAAAACACTTGTTTTAGCGTCGCACATGGTCTAGGATCATTTTAGAGAAAAGTCATCTTTTTGCCCCTACTGGACCCTAATGACCCATTTGGGCACCCACCTGTTTGGGCTTGAGCTTGCAGCTTGCCGCAGCCTAGTGGGCCTAAGTACGAGGGTGTAGGCGTCCGTTTGGGCAATTCTAAGGGGTGGAAACCACAAAATGTGGGGGGTTGCGGGTGGAGTAGGTGCCCTCGGAATCGCATTTTGAGCCATGTAGCCAAAGATATGGCCTATTCTTGGTTTGTGGCTGTCGGCATTTGAAGCTTCTGGGGCCTTTTTGGGCCGTTTCCGGGACATGTCATGGAGTTAGAGGGCGGCAAAGAGCTCGTTGACACAGGGAAGTCAAGCCGCACGTGCAGAGTAGCCACCATTTCCCTTCGTTTGGCCGTTTTGAATGTGTTCTAGGGCTTTTTAAGCCCAAAAATGGCTGTTTTTGGCCCTAAAGTGCAGTTTTTGAAACTGAGGTCCGCCACTTGCACTTGTAGTTAATAAAATCGCCTTGGATGTTTTCACCCTCGTTTTTGAAAAGCAAAATCCACAAAGTTAATCTCGAACTCTTCAATCACGGTGCAAAAGCATATAAAACAAAAGTCCAACACTTCCCGGCCGCCACCGTTGAGTTTCTTGCTCAAACTTTGTGTGATTGTACTTCACACCCATAGGTATCATCCACCAAAATTTCACCCGAATCTGAACCCCCACGACGGAGTTCTAATTTTCCCCCATTTCGCGCGTGCTGCTGCTTGCTGCTTGCTGCTGCTTGCTGCTTGCTGCTGCTTGCTACTGCTTGCTGCTGCTGCTGCTAAACGTGGTAGGTCCACCCTAGACACTAAAAAGGGTTATAAAACCAAGACTGGTTCCACCAGCTCGGTGACCCTAGCCCTAACCCTAGCCCTAACCCTAGCCCTAACCCTAGCCCTAGCTCTCACCCCAGAGGGAGGGCAAGGGGAGGTAACGGGAGCCACCTGGACCCCCCCCCCCAACCGACCCTCCCGACCCCCCCCCCCCCTATCACCCCTCCCTGAACCCCCCCTCCGATGCCCCCCCCCCCCCCCCCCCCCCCCCCCCCCCCCCCCCAAGGGGCCTTCGGCCCACTTCTACTGGGGGGGGGGTCGCGTACAAAAGCGAGGAGACGGCCCCCCCGTGAAGCCATGCAAAGACACGAGGGATCATCAACGCTAATAAGCACAGGGCTCAGTTTAGATTGGCGCAGGCCCACAATTAAAAGGGTACAGCAAGCGGTCCTTAGAAGCGCGATCGGCAATCCCCGCCCCCCCCCCCACACACACCGTATGGTGACATGTGGACTGTCACATGTGTGGTGTTGGTGACACTGTCAGCCACCCTCCACTGTGGTGGTGGTGGTGGGGAGAGGGTTGACCAATTGACCAGTGACATGGAAACCTGGGCACATGCATATGCACAACCAAAAGAATATCCAAAATCCAGTTGCCCTGGCACAGTGCCGAGGCAATATGATCGTCACATTCAGAGAAGGTAGAATAATCACAGCCCCCCCGGGGCGACACTAAGGGGGAGTGTTAGCGTGCCGGGCATCTTTTTTGACCCCTGTCCCACCGGTGACCTTTTAGGGGGTGCACTAAGGGGGCGCACTTAGCGCAATGCAACTATTTGGGCGTCTGCCCGTACTGGAGACCCATACTTTGAGATACTGGGGGCATCATTGTTTCCCCTAGCATTACCCCTAGCGTTACCCCTAGTGTTACCCCTAGTGCAGGTTTTGAGATCTGATTTTGTCCCCTTTGTTGGGGACCCCCGAGAATGCAGGGGTGACGTAGCATTTCTGCCCTCTTTCGGGCCCCCGAGAAGACAGGGGTGAGGCATCCAATTCTGATTTTGTCCCTCTTTGTGTGGGGACCCCCAGAATGCAGGGGTGACGTCGCAATTCTGCCCTTTTTTGGGCCCCTGAGAAGGTAGGGGCGGGATATGGAGTGCAGACCCCTGGAATCCTAAATATGCGTCGCATGTTTACAAGGTGACTGTTGCCGTTGATATGTTGGGCAACATTATATGGATTTGCCCCTTGGCCCCCGGGACATCAACAGATGTTTTGATTTGCGGATGGGTATGGATCTTCTCCTACCCCAAGTGATTTCTTTGATTTCGAAGTTGGGGGCCATGATGGTGCTTATAAAGGCCGGATTCATGTGATTGTGCCATTCATTGGAAGAAAGAATGGCACTTTGACAGCCCGCCAACAATCTTACAATGACGTGCACGGGTGGTATAGGGCACACATTGAGCAGCTGTTTGCCCGGTTGTGGCATTGGGGTTTGGTTAGGAACATCTGGCGTGGCGGCCCCAATGAGTTGCACCAGTCAATCCGTATTTTGTTGCATTTCATGCAATTTTGCATTCGCAGGCAAGTCTCTCACCCCCCCCTATGGACCATGGGAGCATGTCCCGCCTCATGTTTAGACTGACCAAAGCAACTCGGCCGCCAAGCAAGATGAGGCAGAGGATGAGGCAGAAGTGTGTGTGTTGTGTTGTCAGAAGCGCTCCACCGTCGCAGTTTGTGATGAGTGCAAGGAGCACTATTGTGCTGAATGTATTGACACCCACACTTGTGGGAGCAATGTTGTTTGTTAAGTACAATACAAATGACAGTTGGAGTGGTTGAATTCACAGCTTTTGCTTTATTATGCAACGTGCTTTGTAGGGAAGGTGTGCAGTGCAACGTGGTCTACTCGGGGGGCTTATCCATGAGAGGGTAAATCTGGGGCTAAAGTCGGGATAGTCAACAGAAAAATAGTGCGCCGGGCGCGCCCCGGGCAAGCACACCCGCTGAGATGATGTCCTCTGGTGAAGGCTCTGGGCTCGTCAAGTCCGGGTGGCTGGTGAGAGCAATAGAATGGTAGCGTGAATGCCGTGCCTCAGAATCTTCTGCATACCTTTGTGTCAGTGCTCAATCCAAGATCAGGAAGATCATTGAAGTGACTCATGCCCACGGCAAGAATTTGGGGCTGTTTGCCTTGGTATTCAAGAGCCTCCTGCTATTGTTGGCCGCGCTTCAAGGAGGGCACCGCCCCAGTCACGCATTTCTGTCGGGTGCCATTGGAGGCTTTTGGATTTGGGGTGACAGCAATTCACCCGTGAATGAACAGGTGTACTGTGCCGACTCTTCGACCAGTGCTTGTTTGCTACGCCACCTGTGTGTGTGTGTGTGTGTGTGTGTGTGTGTGTGTGTGTGTGTGTGTGCTTTGTGTGACGCACGTGCACCAGCATGGAGATGGGCCATTTGTTGCCCCTCTCTTGCATTTCTATTGCCACATTCTCTTCCTTGCTTCACTTTCACAAAAGGTATGAACAATAGCTGCGGCGGTAATCATTGTACAGCCCTGATGATTCACTGGGCTGACCCTGGCGTTTGTTTGTGGTTGGGTGATATTCAATGGGCTAGCTAAAGCCCTGACCTTTCTTTGTTCCTATTGTTTCATGAGCTGGCCAAAGCCCTGGTATCACTTTGCCCCTTTGGTGATATTGGGCTACACTCCTCTAGTAGGCCACACAAAACCACAAAACAAAATGAACCGCCGACAGAAATGCATTTCCCTCAGAGCTGGCTCCTTCATTACTGGTTGGTTTGATTTTGCTTCCAGCACCTGTGCCCTTTTGTGATTGCACATGCACCATGTCCCGGATAAAACCAGGTTTTGGTTTGTTTTGCACTTGCTCCACAGGTGAGGAATCTGAAGGGGTGGTGGTTGGTCCATCCCCAAAGGGGACAATTATTTTTCCATCCATTACCAGCAGGATTGTAAGACAAAGCTGAGCTGGAGCGCATTCAGTTTGTCATTCAATCATAATCACTGCCACAGTGGTTCCTCACACCTACTCATCCCCCTGGTCCGCCTCCAGCACCCCAACAGGACCAATAAGATGTTCACCAAAAGAAGGAAAGGCCACACACATTCGGTCCGGAATGATTCGGAAAACATCGGGCCACAGCGCTTTTTGCACAAACTCTAGTTAGCAAATAACTTAGTTTGCCAAAGCAGAAACAGTTACCGGTCAGGACAACCCTGGGGAGGGAGACAGAGCACCGTCAAGAGAGGGTTCGGTACAGATCGCAACAGCCCTGTGACAGTACTGCATTCCCATAACTCTCCCTTGTACATAGTTGATGATTGTTTAGTGCTTTTAGTCAGCCATCAATTTGTTTGGCTGTCATTGTCTAGCGTGTCGCCTTTAATCTTGGCATATCATGCCCGAGCCAAAACACTGCAAATTTTCCTTTGCGGCTGATGTCAACATGCCGTAGGCGGACACTGATTCTTACTAGCGAGGGCAACAAAGGAGGGATGGGGCCTCCAATGCTGTAGCGGCCTTTTTGCCGCTTGGGGAGCGCGGCACTGTAGCGGCCAATTATCACACTCACTCATACAAGTGGGGCTTGAGCTTGCGGTGGTTGACCTCATTGCGAAGTGGGCCATGGGGGGCGCCAAGTGTAGTCCCTAAACCCCGCCGGCCACCCGCCCCCTCTAGGGGGCTCAAGTGTTTAAAAGGTCCCGACCAAAGTACAAGTCAATATTACAAGTCAATATGGAGAAATTGGCTGGCGCCATAGGCGCTGGAAAATTTTGGTGCCCCATTTGAAGGGGCTAGTAAAACAAGTCACCCCATGTGTTTATGCTCACAATTTTCAGTTTTTTTTTGGCATTTTCCCTAGCCCCCAAAAAGGCAAGATTTGTGCAACCACTTCTGATTTTGTGCCCCTGTTGGGGATCCCCTAGAAGGCAGGGTTTATGTAGCCATCTTGATCCGGCTCCACGATGGGGACCCCGAGAAGGCAAGGGCTATGTAACCATACTCATCAATCCCCACCATGGGGACCTACAAGGGGTGATCTAGCCATGTTGATCCTTCCCTACTATGGGGACTTGAGGCGGCAGGGGGTAACATTGCCATATCGATCTTTCCCCAGCATGGGGACCCGAGAAGGTAGGGATCATGAAGCCACTTCTGATTTTGTCCCCCTTGTTGGGGAATTCTTGAGAAGGCACTACACAAATGTCGTTTGTAGCTCATTGAAGATCCCGCCCTCGAAGCTCAGCCCTGGCACGAGGTAGCGGTTGGTGTCGGGTGAAACTTTTCACCAGGCCATGATACTGTCGGACCCAGCGATGGTCTCGCCAAAGATTTGCCCACCTCATAGCTGATGCTATAGATTGCGATGTGAACGATTTCGCTAAGTTGTTCTGTCAAACCATCCATGCTTTGAGTGCCAAATCGTGCAAGGCGAGGCGCCATGCAAATGTCGTTACGATGCGAAACGACTGCCTCACGGGACTGGCCACCCCGTGAGATGGTGATATGAAACACAAACGGTGGAAATGGCCTCACAAGCTTGGGCACCCTTTGGGGCACCTTCTTTGGTGCGGGCCGTGCCAACGAGGTCTCTTTACAGTGAGCCCCCCCCCCCCCCCCACGCAAGGGGTGTGGGCGGCTACAACCACTGTGACATTGGTGAGGAGGTAGAGTGAAGATCTTTGTTGTTGTATGCCAACCCCTTAGGCCACCGTGTCCGTGCCACTTTTTTCATAGCAAGGTTTACAAGAAACGACATGAGTGGAGATCACTATGAGATAGCAGCAAGGTTGTGTTGGGCGTGAATAGACCACGAGGTGGCTGCACGGGGTGCGTGGGTGGTGTGGGTGTGAATATTGCATGAACACCATGGTGGTTCAGAGAAAGGGGTGGTTTTTGGTCCTATGCCTCCCCCGGCCCCCCCCTTCAAGGGGCCAAAATGTTTAAGGGGTGTTGGAGTAAGGGGACTGCACCTGGGCACCCCCCATGAAGTGGGCCTCGTTTGAGTGCCTATTGTGCTGGTCCTTGATGTAACGGTAGGAGAATGGACCATTATCCGTTCTAAGGAGCGTGAAGTGTCCGATGATGCAGTTTTATATTAAGGCTAACATTCACAGACAAATTAATGAATGTGCGCGCTGCCTCGATAACCTGAAGACAAAGTGGAAATAGCTACGCCACAAACATTGTGAAGACAACGTGAGGTTGAATCTAGTAGGAAACACACCTCTAAAGAGGTGGTTGCCTGAAGACATGAAGTTGAAAAAAGGGTGTTATGGACGTTCTTCGCAAGTTACCCCTACAAAATCGTTACCAGGCCTCTTGATGGCCCCACAATGGCCCCACGTAGCGCACTAGGTATTGACAACAGTCAATGTGTAGTTTTAAAAGCTATTAGGCATCCGGGTGAGAGGAACATCCTAATCAGGATCCTAATGTTCCACCACCAAACCTTGAGATGTGCAAGGCTGTGATACTCACAACGGGACCCCGAGATGGCTTGAGTTATGCGAAAATTTGTTTGATCAAGAATTTTGCCGCATGGAATTGATGACCTATGTGCATGGTCTCTTAGTGTCAAATCGATTAAAATCTTGTGCAAGAATATGCAAGCTGTTAAATCTTGCTCACCACCATGCAATGTGACCTTACACTCTTGCTGCACTTTGTGGTTGGGAGATGCAAAAAAAAAGGCGACATAGACCCAATGACCTTGGGGTCCCAAAATTGGGATGTAAGGAAATGACTTTATGGCTCCTCCCACCCCGGGGTCACCAAAGAGGGGAGGGGAATAGTGGCTACATAACCCCTGCTAAATGGTATTGCCCATGGTGGCAAGGCCAACATCGCCTGCCCATCTCTATCCCCGATGTGGGGAGGTAGAAAGTGGTCGCAGAGCTTCAACAGTCTTGGGTGACCCAAAATAGGAAGGAAAATAGTGGCTACATAACATTCGCCATATAACCCCTCGTGCCTTGGGGTCTCTAGTGTGAGGAGGAATCAAACAATGGCAACATCGGTCCCCAACATGTGAGTTTCCTTTTGTCTTGGGGGCACGCCAACATGACAAAGACATGCGACTCAGCGGAGCGGTTTTACGCGATTTCCATATGTCCCGCCCATGTAGCATGCAAAGCAAATTCGGTTACCACAACATCATTTGCATGCCCAATCCAATCCCAATCCAATCCAATCCCAACCCAATCCAACCCAATCCCCCGGCCCCAGAGGTAACCCGGACCCAAAATTTGGCATGCCTGGTGGGGTCCCACTAACCCACCCAAGATGTGGTCTTCCTTTGATTGGCAGGGATTTTTAGGACTCTAGAACCGCATGCATGCACAGTTGTGGGGTCAAGGCCTCACCTGGTCACCAACCCACGGTCCACGCCGCCTTCCCTGCGGGACTTGACTGGGCGGCCGTACCCGGGTGTCCGGTCACAAGGCCTACCGGACTGTTGACTGCCCCACACCCCGCAGTGGCGCTTGCGGGCGGGAGATGCCACCCCGCCTGTGTGTATGTGCCGTTGTGTGTCTGAGGGGGGGGGAGGGCTGTGGCACACTTGCTTGCTCCATTGTTGTTTGGCGTTGGCGCACATAGTGCGGGGAAGTGTGCCTGGTGCTCCTGGCCCCGGCAGGGAGGTTGTAGAGCCTGACGCTGAACCCGCCGGGGGAGATGTGGGCCTAGGCTCGCAACCTCCACGTCACAAGGACAAGCTACCCAACTGCTCCACGACTGCCTATTGGCACGGGAAGGCGGTGGTACGTGGCGCGACTGGGGTCAGGCCCGCACTCCTTGACTGCCTTCGGCACAGGTGGTGCTGCCACGTGGGCTGGGTCTGGCTCCCCACTACCGAGGGCATACCCTGGGCAGTTGGAGGGGCCCCAGGGTGCAGAGAGTGCTTCCCTGCCCTGGGTGCCACCAGTGCTAGCTGCACAAGCTGCGGCGCTACAGCCTGCGTAGACGAGGGGGCCCAGAGGGCACCACGGCCGGAGGGGGGGGGCGTCAATTGAGCCTTTTTTTGGGGGGGGGTCTAGCCAGAGGGCTGTATAGACTCCCTCCCCCCCCCCCCCCCACCCGGAGTTGAAAGCCCGGTTGCCCCAGTGTCAAGATTGTTCCCACGACATGGGGGCCTCACATTGCTGCTTTCTGCGCCTGCAAATACCCCTCATGGTCAGCAGGGCTCACCATCGTGTGTGTTGACTCCAAGTGCCTCTGATGTGTGGCTCCCTCGGCACCACCACTTGGGGGTGGGCTCTGTGTGTGTTTGCCCAACATGGCTGGCTGGAGGCTGCGAAGGGCACTCATTCTGAGAGCCTCTGATTCCCAAGCCCCAACAGCTCCAAATGGTTAGTGCAGCCCGCTGGTCGTGACGCCATCGGGCGCTCTGTGGCGATCAAGGGGTGGCCAGCGCCGCCTCACCTGGCCCAACGGGGGCATAGGTGTGGGTGTAAGTATGGGCACGGACCTGGGCACAGGGGACCGATGTTGGTGGTATCGTTGAAGTGCGTGTGTAGCCCCGGGGGGGCGGCCGGGCCCGGTCCTTGTATGCGACCCCCCCCAGCCCCCCCCCCCCCCGGGTTTTGAAAGATAGTGGTGCCGGGTCAGCCACCAACAAGTGTCCCTAGAGAAAACTGTGCGGCGCCGAAGGCGCCAATTTTTTTTTTCATGCTATGTGTTTATATTCAAAATACTCAAAATTTTGTAGAGAATTCATATTTGTGTTAAAACAACAAGAAAAAATTTTGACCTGAAGGAGGGCTACAGGAGGGCTGCAAGCCCTAACAGCAACCCTAGCCCTAACCCTAACCCTAACCCTAATCAAGACTGAATATTGGGACCGAGCTGGTGGGGGAGGGAACATTAGATATGAATGGTGAGGGACATCAAGAATGATTCACACATTGATGGCTCTTGACAAAGTGAAATGCACCTGAACCCCATCACCACGAGGCCCACTTTCAAGGCTTTTTGGACTTCTGAGGGGCCAAAATGCCCCAAAATGGGCTCAAAATGGGCTCATTTCACCCTTTTGTGCACCCCAAATGGTCTACGATGAGTTTTGGAAAAATGCGTTTTTGACCCATTTTTGACCCATTTTTGGTCCCGAAACAGCCCATTTTCAAGGCATTTTGGGATTTTCGGAGGACCAAAATGGGCCACCACAAGCTCAAAACAGTCCAAAAACACTTGTTTTAGCGTCGCACATGGTCGAGGATCATTTTTGAGAAAAGTCATCTTTTTGCCCCTACTGGACCCTGTTGACCCATTTGGGTACCCACCTGTTTGGGCTTGAGCTTGCAGCTTGCCGCAACCTAGTGGGCCTAGGTATGGGGGTCTAGGCGTCCGTTTGGGCAATTCTGAGGGGTGGAAACCACAAAACGTGGGGGGTTGCGGGTGGAGTAGGTGCCCTCGGAATCGCATTTTGAGCCATGTAGCCAAAGATATGGCCTATTCTTGGTTTGTGGCTGTCGGCAGTTGGAGCTTCTGGGGGCCTTTTTGGGCCGCTTCCGCGGCATATCATGGAGTTAGAGGGCCGCAAAGAGCTCGTTGACACGGGGAAGTCAAGCGGCACGTGGAGTGTACCCACCGTTTCCCTTCGTTTGGCCGTTTTGAATGTGTTCCAGGGCATTTTTGGCCCAAAAATGGCTGTTTTGGGCCCTGAACTGCAGTTTTTGAAACTGAGGTCCGCCACTTGCGAATCCCGTTCCCGGCCGCCACCGTTGAGTTTCTTGCTCAAACTTTGTGTGATTGTACTTCACACCCATAGGTATCATCCACCAAAATTTCACCCGAATGTGAAGCACCACGACGGAAATCTGATTTTTACCCATTTCGCGCGTGCTGCTGCTTGCTGCTTGCTGCTTGCTGCTGCTGCTGCTAAACCTGGTAGGTCCACCCTAGACACTAAAAAGGGTTATAAAACCAAGACTGGTTCCACCAGCTCGGTGACCCTAACCCTAACCCTAGGGCTAACCCTAACCCTAGGGCCAACCCCAACCCTAATCAAGACTGAATATTGGGACCGAGCTGGTGGGGGAGGGAACATCAGCTATGACTGGTGAGGGACATCAAGAATGATTCACACATTGATGGCTCTTGACAAAGTGGAATCGGCTTGCAAGTGAACCCCATCACCACGAGGCCCACTTTCAAGGCTTTTTGGATTTCTGAGGGGCCAAAATGCCCCAAAATGGGCTCAAAATGGGCTCATTTCACCCTTTTGTGCACCCCAAATGGTCTAGGATGACTTTTGGAAAAATGCGTTTTTGACCCATTTTTGACCCATTTTTGGTCCCAAAACAGCCCATTTCCAAGGCATTTTGGGATTTTCGGAGGACCAAAATGGGCCACCACAAGCTCAAAACGGTCCAAAAACACTTGTTTTAGCGTCGCACACGGTCGAGGATCATTTTTGAGAAAAGTCATCTTTTTGCCCCTACTGGACCCTAATGACCCATTTGGGCACCCACCTGTTTGGGCTTGAGCTCGCAGCTTGCCGCAACCTAGTGGGCCTAGGTATGGGGGTCTAGGCGTCCGTTTGGGCAATTCTAAGGGGTGGAAACCACAAAAAGTGGGGGGTTGCGGGTGGAGTAGGTGCCCTCGGAATCGCATTTTGAGCCATGTAGCCAAAGATATGGCCTATTCTTGGTTTGTGGCTGTCGGCATTTGAAGCTTCTGGGGGCCTTTTTGGGCCGTTTCCACGACATATCATGGAGTTAGAGGGCCGCAAAGAGCTCGTTGACATGGGGAAGTCAAGCCGCACGTGGGGTGTACCCACCGTTTCCCTTTGTTTGGCCGTTTTGAATGTGTTCCAGGGCTTTTTAAGCCCAAAAATGGCTGTTTTTGGCCCTAAACTGCAGTTTTTGAAACTGAGGTCCGCCACTTGCGAATCCCGTTCCCGGCCGCCACCGTTGAGTTTCTTGCTCAAACTTTGTGTGATTGTACTTCACACCCATAGGTATCATCCACCAAAATTTCACTGGAATCCGAAGCACCACGACGGAGTTCTGATTTTGGCCCATTTCGCGCGTGCTGCTTGCTTGCTGCTTGCTGCTTGCTTGCTGCTTGCTTGCTAAACCTGGTAGGTCCACCCTAGACACTAAAAAGGGTTATAAAACCAAGACTGGTTCCACCAGCTCGGTGACCTTAATCAAGACTGAATATTGGGACCGAGCTGGTGGGGGAGGGAACATCAGCTATGACTGGTGAGGGACATCAAGAATGATTCACACATTGATGGCTCTTGACAAAGTGAAATCAGCTTGCAAGTGAACCCCATCACCACGAGGCCCATCTTCAAGGCTTTTTGGACTTCTGAGGGGCCAAAATGCCCCAAAATGGGCTCAAAATGGGCTCATTTCACCCTTTTGTGCACCCCAAATGGTCTAGGATGAGGTTTGGAAAAATGCGTTTTTGACCCATTTTTGACCCATTTTTGGTCCCGAAACAGCCCATTTTCAAGGCATTTTGGGATTTTCGGAGGACCAAAATGGGCCACCACAAGCTCAAAACAGTCCAAAAACACTTGTTTTAGCGTCGCACATGGTCGAGGATCATTTTTGAGAAAAGTCATCTTTTTGCCCCTACTGGACCCTGTTGACCCATTTGGGCACCCACCTGTTTGGGCTTGAGCTTGCAGCTTGCCGCAGCCTAGTGGGCCTAGTTATGGGGGTCTAGGCGTCCGTTTGGGCAATTCTGAGGGGTGGAAACCACAAAAAGTGGGGGGTTGCGGGTGGTGTAGGTGCCCTCGGAATCGCGTTTTGAGCCATGTAGCCCAAGATATGGCCTATTCTTGGTTTGTGGCTGTCGGCATTTGGACCTTCTGGGGGCCTTTTTGGGCCGTTTCCGCGACATATCATGGAGTTAGAGGGCTGCAAAGAGCTCGTTGACACGGGGAAGTCAAGCGGCACGTGTAGTGTACCCATCGTTTCCCTTCGTTTGGCCGTTTTGAATGCGTTCCGGGGCTTTTTCGGCCCAAAAATGGCTGTTTTGGGCCCTGAACTGCAGTTTTTGAAACTGAGGTCTGCCACTTGCGAATCCCGTTCCCGGCCGCCACCGTTGAGTTTCTTGCTCAAACTTTGTGTGATTGTACTTCACACCCATAGGTATCATCCACCAAAATTTCACCCGAATATGAAGCACCACGACGGAGTGCTGATTTTGGCCCATTTCGCGCGTGCTGCTTGCTTGCTGCTTGCTGCTTGCTTGCTGCTTGCTTGCTAAACCTGGTAGGTCCACCCTAGACCCTAAAAAGGGTTATAAAACCAAGACTGGTTCCACCAGCTCGGTGACCCTAACCCTAACCCCCCCCCCCCCTCACCCTTGGCTGGACTCCCCCGTGACCCCTGGCCAACCCCCCCCCCCCCCAACCCCCGGCAGGACCCCCCCCCGACCCCCGGCTTGACCCCCCCCGACCCCTGGCTTGACCCCCCCCCCCCCGACCCCCGGCTGGACCCCCCCCCCCCCCCAACTGCCCCCCCCCCCCCCCCCCCCGAGTTTTGACAGATAGCTGGGGGGTGGGTCGCATCAGGACCGGTTGTAGTCGCCCCCCGGGTGTGTAGCGCCCACTTCCCTGCTGCCAGGGAGATGTTGTATCATGATCGGATCTCAAGCGGAGGCTGACCCTTCAAAAAGTCACTGGAATCGGAGCGCAAACCAGAGTCAGAACTGATGTCACAGCTGGAGTGAGACCGTACCCATTCCTGCGCCCCGCCTCTGCCTGTCCCCATGTGCCCGGCTATGCCCACACCCTTGCTCCTTCCCATGCCCGCAGCCATCCCCATGCCCCGTGCCCCGCGCCCAAAGCCGATCACATGCCCACGGCCCCATCCGTCCCTGTGCCCATGGGTTTGCTGGTACACTTGACCCCCGTCCACAGATCAATCTGTACCTTTTGTCGCGCGTTCTGATGGCCCTCGTGCGTCTCGGGCAGAGCAAGTGCCGCGTAGCCAGCCCGCCTTACGCCTTCCGCACGTTTGCGGCGGCGGTGTGGGCCCTCACGATGTGGCTGTTCTACCTGGACAAAGACCTGCTGCAGCCTGGCCTCAAGGCCTCGATGGAGTACATCTATTTGGACTCGGAGCGGTGGAAGTCGCTGCGCACTCTTGTGTGGCACAACAAATAGCCACGCCCCCTTTCATGGCCCCCCGGGATGAGCCCGTGGCCGCCGCAGGATCGCAGTGTTGAGGGCCGTTGCTTTTGCAGCGCCGTGCGCGCCTGCGCCACAGAGAAGCCAACGTCCGCGGGCCCGCGGGCGCGATCGGCTTTGGACCGTCCCACATCTGCTCATTCTCTAAGGCCCTGCGTGCACCGTCGGTTTTGATGTGCCTCTGGGGGGCCATTGGGACGTCTGCGCTAGTTTTCAGACCTTCATGGCCCCCCTCCCCCCGCGAGCGGCATGGGAGACCCACGCGATTACTGAGGCAACTTCCCCCGCCCCCCGGGTCCCCAGGGTCCAAGACGATGCCCAAGGCACTGTGGGGACGAGGGGGGCCGGCCGTCAGCGCACACGGCGATGGGACCAGGACGTGCGCCTTGTGCCATGGAGTGCAGGAGGCCGGAGGCCCGCGGTGTCTACACACCGCAGCGGAGCAGGGGAGGGGCAGGGGGCGGGCGGGGGATGGAATAAGGCACACGGATGGCACTGGTGGCCGTCCGCACGGACGGCGGGCGACTGGACTGTAGACGAGGAAGGCCGTGGGGAGGAGGTGTGGGTGGAGTCGAATGCGGACATTGACCCGACTGATGGTCAAGGGGCGGGGGTCCCCCCGGGGGTTGGGGACAGGGTTGAACACGAGGGTTGGCCGTGGCACATGGACATCCGCCGTATCAGACTTGCGTTCATCACCCTTTCCGTTCTTGTTATCCGCCCGTGTCGACGAAGACCCGGGTGGTACAAGGATGAGTCCGGGACGGCCCGGTGATGGTCCTCCGAACTACAGCCCACCAAGATTCTGGGGTGCAAAGGTACACGTCCATTTTGGGCTTGGGGAAGGGCTCTCCCCCCCCCCCCCCCGAGGGTGTGTGGGGCAATGGGTGGGGGGGTGGGTTGGCTACGGTTTCCAGCGACCCCCAGGGGGGGGGGTCACTCAGCAATGGCTTGATGAGGTCATGGCATGCATCAGCGTCGTGGCCGAGCACAGGGGAACGGTGGCCCACGGGAGGACAGCTCCTTTGTGCAGTGGGTCTCGTGGACCATCCGTGACCCGTTGTGGACGTGCTGGGCTGCGAGCAGTCTGGACGTCCTGAATGTGGATCTCTGACTGCCGTGGGTGTGTCCAGTCCGGCCGGTGTGTGTCCGGTGTTCTAGTGAACGCAACGCTGAGGCCGGCTTGGGACTGGGGGGGGGGGGGGGGGCAGGGCGGTAGCCTACGGGCTCTAGCCCCTGAGTGGACTCCGTGCTGTCTGCTCTCCTGTACCCTTGGGGACTCTTGGGCCGGCTGTTTGTGAGGGAGTCCACGCAACGGCACTCTGACTGCCCCAAAGGGGCATGGGTGGTGCTGTCCTTGGCATCGCCCTCTACATCCGGCACTGGGCCTTCGTGCAGGCCCTCAGGATGCGCTACGCACTGCATTGTCATGAGGGCACCTACAGGGAAGGCTCGTGGCACTGTGCTACCACTGTGGGGAAGGCCTGACGACCTCCCACTCTGTGACCAGTCCTTTGTGTGTGTGTATGTGTGTGTGTGTGTGTGTGTGTGTGTGTGTGTGTGTGTGTGTGTGTGTGTGTGTGTGTGTGTGTGTGTGTGCGGGGGGGTTGGGATATGGAACCAGAGCGGGGTGAAAACCCTGGCAACAGCGTCCCGTTTCATGCACAGAGCGCGCCTTCCCCCTCCGGGGGGGCATATCCCATGAAGGCTGGGAGGGGGAGGGGTTCGGTGAGTGAGCAATGGACGGTGGCGATATGGCCTCCAATGGGGTGGCTCATCCATTCCATGTCCTCGTTCCCCGTAGGGACATCCAGCAGTGCTGATTGCCTCTGCTCCACGCCTGTACCCATGTACCCGTAGGCCACACGGTGGAACACCACAGGCAGGAAAGTATTCGAGCGGCTGACGACCACTGAGAGGGTGGGGGGATTCCCCCCCCCCCCCCCCCCGCTCCTCTCTTCAAATACATGCTTGAGCAGGGGGTTGGGTCAGTAGATGATCGGTGGTGGTAGTACGGCCTCCAACGGTGCATCTCATCTGTGGTATCCGGTTGACTGTTTGTTCGGTGCCAGCGTTTCTGGCCATGGGGAACGCACTGGTCTGTTCGGCCTCTTTGATTTGATCACAGTTGTCCTGTGGTCTCCCTCCCGCAAACGGGACCAGCACATCGTCCCTCTTCCCACAGACCTGCCTGCGAAAGGCGCCCGGGGCTGTTCCTCAGCCCTGCACAAGCGCTCTCCTTCTTGTGGCTCTGCATGTGCTGCCTGTTATGTGGGACTGAAATTCCAATCCGACCCACAGCACTGCGCTTTGCCTCCCCCACTCCCGACAAATGACCTCAAGCAACAAAATAAGGTCACACAAAACACGCGGCATTGGGAACCGGTTGCGTGACATGGTGAGCGCCAGATGGTGATGTGTGGTCTGCCGCGTGTGACCGTGTCAGCAAAACACTGCTCACCATTGCACGGCCACTCCCCTGCCGGCGCTGGCAGAGGCTTCGCATGCAACCGCTCCCATGGCCGTGAGGTCCGGCGTCTGCATCGAGTTCACATTGATGTTGGGAGGGCGACACAGGGCCATGCGGTTCTGGATCCCATCGCGCGCCCCATCAGAATGGGCATGTTGCACTCTGGTGGTCTGGGATGGACGGGCTTGGCTCCTTTGGGTTTCCGAGATCCCCATTTCCCTTTGTCTTTGTCTTTGGGAAGTGGTCGCAGAAAAGTGCAGTTGGGAACAGATGACAGCATGCGGATGGGCTTATTGTGTGTGTTGTGTTTCATGAGGAAGTCCCGGGTGTTGGTCTGACCGGCCGCCAATCGCATTGAAGGCACGCGCTTCGCAGTGCAGCATGTGGGCCTGGCAATTTTGCAGGCGCCATGCGCATCTGCCTCAAACGAGACAGGTCCAGCGTCACACTCCCCTGCCCCCTCATGTCCTGCAGTTTCCTCTGAGAAGTTTTCTCTGAGATGAACCATAAAATTGAGGCCCCGAGAGATAAGCCCGTTCCACATCCAACGTAACACACGAGGGCTGCTGAAGTGAGTGTGGGGAATGCGGAGGCTTGGAGCCCTTGTCCCAGTGAAGACGCAAATGCCCGTCCAGCCACCCGTCAATTAGGAAAAAAAACACTGTTTTTTGTTTTTTTTGTTTTCCCCCTGTTTCCCCCGTTTTTTCCGGTGTTTTTCGATGTTTTTTGGTGTTTTTTTCGCTGTTTTTTGGGTTTTGCAATCCATTTTTGGTAAGTTTGAAATATGCAACTCCTACATTTTTCACACATTGGTTCTATTTTAAGGAATTTGTCGTGCCAGTCAGCAATCGTAACTAGTTGCCGTGGGTGTTTACTTACTCAACTTCTAGTTCCAATGTGGTATGTAGAAATAGATAATTAGTTAAAATAGGCCTAATGGACTCAATAGATACGAGATAGTTTCAATGAGCATCGTTTTTGCATTGCCAACGTACAAAAAACAGGGAACATTGCATAGTTAAGGTGTGGTTTCACAACTTACAGTAGCAAAAGGTTTGAGGGAGGGCAAGGGAGAGGCAAATAGTATGAGGCTTCCACCCTTCTGTTTTTGCTTTGTATCCATAGCCCATGCCGCCCGTGTGGCTCCGCCCCGAATCCGGGGGTGCATGGTCACACTTTTCTTCTGTGGCCGATGCTGTCAAACACTTGCCCCCCCCCCCCCCCAACTTCCCCGTGCGGGCGGTGCAAGGGCCAATTGCCTTTGGAGCTGCATTTCTTGCCCCCGCCCATCCCCCCGATGGTGAGGGCTCCAAAGGCCAATTGCCTTTGAACGCCTTGGTCTTGCCCCTGAACCGCCCAAGCCACTCGCAATTCCACATGATAACTTAACACCCGGCAGATCCCTTTCCCACCTAATTGGGACCTGGGCATGCAGTGTGTGGGGGCCAGGGATGTTCAGGTCGCCACAGTGCTGTACTCTAGCGGAGGAAACTGAAATTTGGCCCCCCAAGCCCTTGCCTAGCACTCACACCAAGCATATGGCCCCTGAAGCCCCCTTTTCCAACCACCACCACCCCAAAATTTTTTTGGGGGGCGCACCCTTATCCCACCGCTACTTTTTCACAAGCCATGTTCGATGTTTTGGCCTGGAACCCTCCATGTTGTTGCCGGCCGAAGCTTGCCTTTTTTTGCACGTGTCTTTTTTGTGGCTGGGTACACAGGCATCTCTTGTGCTAGGGCTGGGGTGAAACATCAGGTTGTCCAACGTTGTGGGGGTGTAGCATGGTTTGTACAGGCAAGAATATCGCCAATTGTAGCAAAAAAGCCCAATTTCTTCCTGTCATGTGCGCGATGTGCCCGCACTGTGCACACACGCCCCCAGGTGACGGGGCAATTGGGGGAGCAGGCAGCCAGCACCACTACTGCTGCTAAAGACCCCACCGCACTGGGCTGGGTAGCAGCTGCTTCCACTAGGGGGTCAACATTGCAAACGGTGGCAAGCCAGGGTGCATGGATGCCTGAGGTGCGGATCTCTTCCTCCACATAATTGATCTTGTCCTACCACTCATTAGGTACGGAGGAGAGGCACTCTATGTCGATTGTGAATTTTGAAGGATGAGCTTCCATGTTGCACCAGATGTGCTTGCATGGGGGCTTCGTTAGAACTAGCGAGGCCCACAAGGTCTTTGTATGGTTCTTGGCACGGAGATAGAGCGGTCGCTGCAAGTCACGGAGCAAGTTACAGACACCACGTTTTACTAGCTGTGTGTCTTACCATTGTGGCAAAAAGCTGGCCTACCCTCCACTGCACTGGGGAGAGGATGTGCTACAACTCTGTTCGCGAGTGTTTCACTATCTAGAAAATGTTCTAGTGCATTCCTGCAAGAGTGAGACGGCGACAACCGCCATCCACCCGTTGCTGCTGCACAACATCGCCGATTACAGCATGTTCCCTCTCAACAACTCCGCAACGACATTCGTCCTGAATCTCGTCCTCATCCCTAGACACCCATACACTGCCATGTTGTGTGTCATTTCAAACACTCTTGAACGTTGGGACCACGTGTTCCTACCCTTCCCTACCGAACGTTGTGGAGTCCACGATGAACTCCCACTATCTCCATACTAACACAAAAGACGGAGGTCTAGGCCCATCGGCCATTCGGTGGGGGTCATGCCCATCGCATCATCACCAATGGTGAGCCTATCTTGGTGGGCATCACTAGCAAGCCTTAGCTAAATGGGTACGGAGTCGGGTGTTTTACAAAAAAAAACGCTTTTTTTTTGCCGTTTTTGGCCGTTTTTGGCCGCGGGTTGGTGTTTTTTCATGTTTGTTGGTGTTTTTTTTGTTTTTTCATGGTGGTATTAGGTACAAACGCATCTTGTGGTACCAAGGAAGCATTGTTTTTTGAATATTTTTGGCATTCCTTGTTTCTCCGACGTCTTCCGGCAGATAATTTTTTTGTTTTTTTTACCTCATGCATGATGTGCCAAGTAGTTCTGCAATGGGGAACACACATATATGGGAGATATGGGATTTGGGATGTTACGTCCGTATGTCATGGCATGTATACGTGCAATCGGCGATCACATAGCAGATAGAGGTGTAAAGGAGGTCACAAAAAGAAAGTAGATGGGATGTGGGATCAGGGATGTCTGGTATGGGATGTGGGACATAGGATGTGGGATGCGCATTGCAAATACGTACGACATGTCCGTTGTTTCCCCCTCTTGGTAGCGTATGTTTTGTTGATGCCTGGCGTCTGGGTGAAGAACGACGTTGAGGGCGCCGAGTGGTCGTACCACAAATCTGTCTCGGCCGCCGCTCGTTACCTGGGAGAGCAGGGTGTCAAGTTGCATGATGCCCAAGTTAGCCGGGAGGCCAAGCGCAATGGAGCCCGCAACGGTTGGCACTTCACTACCAACCTGAACACGGTAGCCCCCCGTAATGCCACCGTTGCTGCAAAACCCCGCGCAGCACCATCCATCCCCAGCGGTCTTGCCGGTGCCAACCGCGTTTGCGGTGCTTGCGATAGTGAGTTCGGAGGGCACCTTAAGAAATGCGTTTCCTGTGGCAAGCAGACCCATGAACTATGTGGTACTATTGTTGTACAACACAGGTTCCACTGCTACATGTGCGTGTGCCTAGTCTGTCACTGTCATTTGACAGACCCAGTGGTACAGTGTGCCCGATGCACGCGCACCGCTCATGCACACTGCACAACCGCAGTTGGTGACACAGTTCATTGCAAGGCTTGCGCCTCTCCACCACCACCACCACCAAACCGAGGCCAGCGGCGCCTGTTTCGCCAGCAGTGGCGAAAGGGCCGGCCGTGGTTGAAATACATCAACGACCTCATGCACTGCGCTGCTTGTCGGATGTACCCCCAGCCTGGTGGCTCCCCTGAATGGGCCCGGGGCACCAGCAACTTCCGCGCCTCAGCCGTGAAGAAGCATGATTGCTCCGGTCCCCACCATGTTGCTCTGGCAATGTGGATATCCAACGGTGAGAAGTCCTCTGCCTTAGGGACCCTGCCGCCGCACATACGCGACGGGGTCCTGACGGCGTTCCGAGCGGTGTACCAAGGGAAAAGAGCGTGGGTTCCTTGCAGGACTTTCCTGGGGATCTGACTATGATTGAGCTCTCTGGTGGCAATGTCCTTCCGGGCTACCGCTCCGAGTTCTTTGCCCGTGGCATTCTTGCGGCCATAGCAGTGCCTTTCCGCTACACCCAAGGCACCATCATCCAGAGCGCCGAGTACTTGGCTCTTGCTTCGGATTCGGCCACGGACAGGGCCGCCCACAAAGCAGAGCTAGTCTACTACCGGACCATGTTTGAAGGAAAGCCCCGGACGGCGTTCTTGTCATGCCAGGCATAACAATGGCCATCCACAGCGATGTAGGAGGTGACGGCAGTCCTTGGGCAAACCCACCTTAAAAACACCCTGGCTGCCGGAATACATCAATTTGCAAACACACAATCAGGAACAATTGAAAATGGTGGGAAAACGCCACTTCGGGTCACAAGGCCGAAGCAACCAATCTGCAGCATAGTGTTGTTTTTCTGCTTTGTGTTGTTGATTGGTTGAGCTGTTGAGTGGCACCATGCTATGAACCCTTAAAAAACATGTTAATTGCCCTGGGAAATACATTTGAGGTCATAGGGATGCAGAAAAACAACATTTTGGGTGAAAAAAACCAAAAAAACACAAAAAAAGGTATTTAAAAAAAAAACACCGTTTAGGGTGTCCGGGTGTCGCCGGGGTCCGTGACACCCGTTTACCTAAGCCTTGATCACTAGGAAACATTCCGCAACACACAAGATCCACCTCTGCGCCATATGTTGCATCGGGGCATCCCTTGGGGCTACCTCACTACTTGGAGGCAACACCGGCTGTCCCAAGATCTCTTTGACACTAAAAGCGTTGACTAGGATGAGACACACCACTGCCACAGAGGATGCATCCACCCACGTTACGTTTGCGATGACACACGCGCGCGCGCGCTCGCTTAGCAGTAGGTCCTAGGAAGTAGAACCTCGCAGTTTGAGCATGATCTGAAAGATTTGGGTATCACACACACAAACACACCCGGGAGGCCCCCTACCCCCTCAAGCGCATAGGTACCAAGAGGCCGGACTGCCGGCCTCTCTCGGAGGGAAACCACACAACGCGAGCGAGAATACAAGCATGGGACCACCGGTGCCGCACAGTGTGCCAAAGGTGTGGCGCGCACCGGGCCAGCCGGTGCGCAGAAGTTGTCAGTGTGCTGCCCAACCGCCTTTGGACACTGCGCAGCCCTGGCCGCCCACCGCGCGGCCCGGGCCACGCAACCGCTGTCGGAGACCGCGTGACCTGGACTACCCGACCACTCTCGGAGACCGCGCGGCCCGGTCCGCGGGACCGCTCGGAGAATGCACCGCCCATGTTGCGCGACCGCCTTCGGACACCGCGCGGCACGGGCCGAGCGACAACCTTTGGGACTGCGTGACCCGGGCCACTTGATGGCTTTCGGTGACCGCGCAGCCCGGACTGCGCGACCGCTCTTGGGGACCGCACAGCCCAGGCTACACAACCAATGTCGGGGACCATGCGGCCCACGCCACGATACTGCTCTGGGAGACAGCACGCCCCGGGCCGCGCAACCGCTCTCAGACCCGGGCCATGCGACTACTGTTGGGGACCGCGTGGCCCGGGCTGCGCTATGGCTGTGGAGGACCGTGCGGCCCGGGCTGGGATACCACTACCGGGGACCTCGCGCCCCAGGCCGTGCGATCGCTGTCGGTACCACGGCTGTGGGACCGCTCTCGGGGAACACGCGGCCCGGGACGCGCGACTGCTGTTGGTTTGGAGATCGCACGGCCCAGGCCGCGCAACTTCCGTCATGGACCGCGCGGCCCGGGCCGCGTGACCGCTCTCAGGGGCGGCCCGTCCTAGGCCGCGCGACCACTGTCGGGGACCATGCGGCCCGGGTCGTGCAACTGTTGTTGAGGACCGCGTGGCCTGGGTCGGGCGACTGCGCTCAGGGACAGTGCGGCTTGGGCTGCGCGCCTGCTTTTGGGGACCGCACAATGGCTGTCGGTTAGGAGACGGTGCGGCCCGGGCCACGTTTGGCTATGTCAAGTGCTTTGGTGTCATCTTGTAGGCATTGGTGCTGCAGATCGCCCACGATCTTGCTGTGGACAATGGGGGGTCATACACACCGGCGGCCATGTACCGTCAGCTCTGGCGCGCGTTCTGGCGGGGGTGCTAGGGGGATGGTGGCAAGCCACTAACAGCATCCTTTTGCTCTAATGCCCCCTCGGAATCATTGTCATCAATCTCCTCACCACAATGTGGAGGATAGAGATTGATACGATGAGGTGCCACGTTGTCGTTGGGACACCCGCGCCGCCGCCTTCGCGCGGGCATCCCCATGTGGCGCCGGGGCCGGGTGCCTGCTAGGTGACGTGGGCGACACCCAGGCCATCACGCTCCAACCCCAGCCCGAGGCACAAGGACTTCGAGACGTGCAAGCCGTCGTGGACTACACGGAAGTTTGGGTGGTGGACACCGGCTAGGACGCCAACACCATGAAATCCATTTCATGACAGATGATATTGACTGACCAGCATCACCCGCCACCTTGCGCGTGGCCTCAATCCCATTAGCACGGGAATTCAAGTATCTTGGGGTGCGCACTTGCCCTCCCCAAGGCGTTGTACGGATTGGAGTTGGTCGACTTTGGCTCCCGGGACCTAGCGCGCCTGAGGTTAGCTGCTGTCTAGGCTTTACGAGGGCCCATCCGCACCTCCCAGGTGAAGGAGGCGTTGTGGGCAGTCTTGACGCCGGGGCACTCGGTGTTTACTTGTATGTTGCCACCAGTGCTAGAGTGTGTTGTGGCTAGCCACGAGGCATGTAGGCCGGGTCCCAACAAGCCATGTTTTAGGGGGTTCCGGAACCCCCCCCCCCTCCCCTTGCAGCGTAGCATAGCAGTTGTGTGGCCCAGGCCAAAGAAAATGGAAATGCTCTCCACTGCTGCATATGCATGCTGGGAGCTGCATGTGTGGAGTGCTTTGTGACTTGCATACGACCACCCTACGTACTACTGCTACTTCAAATTGCCCCCTCCCCCTTTTTACCGGTTTGCAAAACCAGATTTGTATGACACTTGCCACAAAATCGGCTGAGTAGTTGTGGCCGCCTAAGACCCGCAGGGCTCGCGCCGACACCCGCCCTTGCACCTCGTCCATGCGGTGTCCCTCATGGGCCCGCTAGTAGCCGTGCTCCACGACCCCAGGCACGGTGGTGCCCGTTGCCGGGCACAGAGTGCCGCGCTCAGCTACTCCCTGGCACCTGCGCCGGTGGGCCGCGCTCCCCCTCCTCGATGGTCTCTCGCCACTTGCCTGCGCGGCAAGCGCTTGTAGGGGAGTATCAGGCACGATGTGTGCGCGGTGCGTGCACGGTGCGGGTACTGGAGCTGTTCCGTAGACCCATTCACCAGATTCACCAGATTTAGAGGCAACTGCGCCTCAGAGCCTACCAGGTACCATCTACAACTCCTCTCCCGATAGACCATCTCCTAGAGAAGTTGTTCAAATACCTGACACGATGCGCACGCGTTGCGGATACTGCCCCGTCGGGGCACAACGGCGCCATGCCCGGGCCGACTAGTGGGAAATAGTCCAATAGGAAGTAGTCCCGCCAGCCCCTGCCCGGGCGCGTCAGGCGCTTAGTCCACAGCAATTGGCAGTGTTCCTCTAGATTCCACACCTAGAAGAGCACCGCCGCCGGGGGCACGAAGCACTTTGTGCGACACGCACAGAGCTCTCGCGTGCAAGTGCCGGGGGCACAGGGGGGTGCGGCATTGCTGCTCCCGGCACCACTAGAGACACCCTCCTCCGGTGCCCAAGGTGGGGGGTGCGCAACAGCGCACTCTATTTCGGACGGGAGGAGTATGTGCCCCCCCCCCCCCCCTCCTCCCGGAGCGCCGCCTTGCACACTGTACATCCTACTGTACATAGGAGTGGTGGAGCACTCCAACCAAGAAGGGGACACATGCATTTGATAGGACGAACCTATGGACTAATGGCTGGAATTGTCTATGGCGGGGACATTCAGTCGATCGATACCGACCATTGATCCCCCCCCCCCCTTCCCGGATACAACAGCAATAGCAACTGAAATACGACAACAATAGCTAGTGTGCGTAGGACTACAAAAAGTGCGATTCAGAAGAGGGAACAATCACATGGCACTAACGGCAAGCATATTACACACATCCGAGTCTTTTGTGAAACTTTTGGAGACATGTGAGAGACTTTTGTGAGACATTTGGAGACATTTGGGGGACTTTTGTGAGACATTTGGAGACATTTGGGAGACTTTTGTGAGACACCTAGAGACATTTGGGAGACTTTTGGAGTCTTTTGTGAGACTTTTGTGAGACTTTTGCGTGACTGTTGTGAGACATTTGGAGACTTTTGCGTGACTGTTGTGAGACATTTGGAAACATTTGGGAGACTTTTGTGAGGTATTTGGAGACATTTGGGAGACTTTTGTGAGATATTTGGAGACATCTGGGACACTTTTGTAAGACGTTTGGAGACATTTGGGATGAGATGCCATGGCACATCTGCGCCTTATGGGCAAAGGTATTTGGTAATGCATGATGGACCACATCCTGTGTCCGCAGAGTTTGTTCTGCAGGAGTTTGGGATGGTTTTGGACACTGGGGATGTGGAGTTCGATGTGGATGTAGTGGATGAGAACGACGGCAAGGTATGATGTGGACGTGTGTCGTGGTGTAGTGCTGCCCCCTGTCCAATCCCAAGGGCCCAGGGATAAAGGGACGGTATGGGTTTGGCATCTGATCCCGTGCTGTCTTTAGGGGGCGTTGCCTGCACTGTAATCCCCTGTAATCCAGGCCCCTCACCTGGGAGGAAGTCCACCATAAAGAAACCCCAAAGGCCCAAACTCATTGCGTGTCCAATGGTATCCATTGGTGTCCAACGTGTGGGGCCAGTCAGGTCACCCCTCTATCTTATGCTGTGCGGACACTGTGCGGGAACGCCCACTAGGGATGCCACGCTGGTGACAGATTTCGTGTGCGATGTTGAGGTTTGCTGCTGCGCTGGTGTGACACATGGGGGGCATTTTTCAGCCTGGAGGCGGTCGACATGCAAAGCCCAAGCCGCATTTTTCGTGGAGTAAAGATGACCAGGGGGGCAGTGCGGTTAATGGGCTACAGAAGAGCAGGGCATGCGAATGATGCACACCGGGTTTTGTTTGGACTGATGTCGGCGAGAGGGGCACCACCGGGTGTCACAGCCAACGTGCATCCCAGCCAGCCAAGATGGCATCATGGCGTGTAGTATGCAGCAGTGTTATTCAGTGGCATCACAACAGGGCTCAGAAGTACCCAGTTTGGGTACGTTTAGCGGAACACTATCCGGGAAATGGGCCAAGGTAGGAAAAATGGGGGAAAATGGGGGTAAATGAGGGAAATCCAGATTGCTTGGTGGAAAAATGGGAAATTTAGGGGCTGAAAAGGCCAAAAATCAAGGTTTAGGTTGGCAACAAGGCTGTGGGGGGGGCGCATTGGTGAAAGCTCCCGAGGAAAAATGGGGGAAAATGGGGAAAGCTCCCGAGGAAAAATGGGGGAAAATGGGGGAAAATGGGGGAAAATGGGGTAAAATGGGGAAAGATGGGGAGGAAATGGGGAGGAAATGGGGGGAAAGGGGACCGGTTGCACCACCCAAGTTTCCTTATTTCCCCCCATTTTCCCCCATTTTCCCCCATTTCCCCCCCATTTCCCCCCATTTCCCCCCATTTCCCCCCATTTTCCCCCATTTTTCCTTGCCATGGGTACATTGTGGGTACGTTTGTGGGTACAGTACCCGCCACCGGAGCCGGGTACTTCTGAGCCCTGACACAACATCTTCACAAGCCTTTACCACAGAACAATGGAGCTCGGGGTAAGGCCTGTCGGCAATGAATGCTGCTGGGTATCAGCACTTTGTTCATGTGTCTGTCCCTGTTTTGGTGGCTGTCATGGCAATTTTGAGGTTTGGACCGCGTGGTGTTAGTCGCCTTGTGTTCTTTCTCTATTTCCCCATTGGCTTCACCTTTCCAAATCAAGACAAGTCTGGACCTCTTAACTTCCTGCAAGCAGATGCATCGGTCACCTTCTGCATCCGTGCTGTGTGCCCAATGGATTGCAAAATGCAAAAAGGGAATTATGTTATTTTCCGCTGTGAATGCGTACAATACAGGCCATTGCTTAGTGGGAGCACCCCGCCCCCCTGATGTACTGATGATTGCAGATGGTCCTTACTTTCTCGCCAATTTGACGATATGTGGCGAGAAGAAACGCAACATCACCTCCTGCAGCAGCCCACTCGTCTTCCATCTGTGCTGGGCGAGGGCTGGCAGCTCTACACTGACTTCTTTGGCCTTTTTGATCATCGAAGAGCAAAGGAATTCCATATGCCATGGTCCATAGAAGAAGGAGAATGGCACATGGTCTCAGGGGGCGCAAGCAAATTTACTTATTTTGGGGCCACAAGTAAATGTTGAGTGATGGCAGCACAGCAGTACAGGCCGCCAAACGTACGCTTCGACGCATCAATCTCCCCCTTTTTTCAAATGCAAATATGTTGACACTCTGAGTACTTTGAGCTGGTTTGTTGGGCTGCCTTTGCGGCTATGTTGCTTCATGTACTTGGTCTTTCCAATGTGAGATCCTGTCAATAAAGTCATATGCAATAGGCATTTATTGGAGACGGGGGTTTTGCCCACTCCAACAGGCCTGGAGTTCCACCCACAGTGGTCGTAAGGCCAACGGGGGAACATGGCTAATTCAAGTCGGAGCATTGCCAAGATTGGGTAAAGGCAGTGAATCGGCAATACCACATGAATCCATCTTCATTGCCATGTTCTTTTTGGGGTCTCCTCCACCATTGCCTTTAAGAAATCCCTTGGTAGGAGGTAAAAGGCCACTACATTGACACCACATTCCTTCCTCCACATGGAGGGAGGAACAAGCTGGTGAGGTTGATGAGGAAGGTGATGATCCCTCCTTCTGGGGGCCCTTCCAAAGGCTCAAGACAAGTCAAGTAGGAAGTTGAAAGGCAATGGTTGAGTATTTGTTGAGCGGTGGGCTGAAGCTGCAGCACGCGGCGCGACATGCACACCCGGCGCCGAGCCCCACCCCGACACTGCTGACCAATGCGAAGGCCAGAAGAGGCACACCATTTTGCTGGCAGCCCTCAGCACCATTTCAATATAGAATGCTGCTCTCGCTGCTGAAGGGCGGTGCCGACGAGGGCGTTTCTCATTGCTGGCCCATTTCAGGCACAGTCTATTGCAGCGCAGTCCATCGATGCAAATCCGAAGGGCCACTCCGAGGCCCAGTCCACACCCACCGATGTGAAGGCTTACGCCGAGCAGTCGTCGTCGTCATCTTCGTCGTCATCCGCCGCCCTGCCTCCAGCGACACAAAGCACGTCTTCGAAGCCGAAGCAAAGCACCTCCGCTGTCGCCAAGACCCCGGCCCCTGGCCACGTGCGTACACAGACCCTGGACGAGTTGTGTGTCAGGTCCCCGCCCTGCCTTTGTGACAGGGGCCCTCGCAGTCTTAAACCGTGCGCTGAGGCGCGGAGGGGGATGACTTGGCCCAAAGGGGGACCTACACTCGGCAATACAGCTCCACAACCTCCGCCCCGACGGAGTGCAGCCCTCGGACAGCCCCCCTCAAACAGGGGGCCACAACGGTCAAGATGGGGGGTCTCAGGGCTGCACGGTGCGCACACTGGGCTCATGCTCAGAGCTGCACTTAACAAGTCAGCATCCCCCCCTCCCCCCCAAGTGATTGGGCCAAATGTTCCCCTACACCTTCGGCACAATTTCGCATGGTGTAGTTTGTGCGGCTGATTGTGTCTAAGGGGGGGTGGGGTGACTTCACAGGTCCTCGGATGCAGACCCCCTCCTCAGCGGGCCTTTGGCCGTTAGTTGCCAAAGGTACCATCTTTGAGCACCTTTGGACCCACAGGTGACCTCCGTAACCCTACCCTAGCACATGCGCCGTGGGCATTCCACCACTATGTGCTGCCAATAGGGCCTCGAAGGGCGTTGCCAGCGTGAAAATAGGTTGCAAGTGATCCCTACATCATTATTTCTCACCACAAAGGTGCCCAACTCAATCCATTGCAGCCAAACACACCAGGGGAAGGTGGAATTTGAAGAAGTAGGCAAAACGGGTGCTTTTCAAGGCTGATTTTGCAGTATTTTCGGCCCAGAAAAAGGTTGCCGAGGCCACTATTTGGGTGTAAAACGCACTAGACAGTGGTCAAATTTGTGTGTTCATCATTCAAGTTGGTTCCAATGTAAATAGCCCCCTCCATTGGCATGTTAGCCACCCTAACTGCCCATAGTCCTGCATCCCCCCTGGAGACCCCTTTTGCAGCAGTGCGAGGCCCTGAATTGCCCATTTCAAGGGCTTTTGGGAAGTTGCATGGGCCAATGTGGGTCAAAAGTGGGTCAGAATAGCCAATAACCAATTGTTTGAGCACCCAAAGTGGTCAAGGAACAACTTTGGAAAAAATCATTTTTGACCACTCTTAGACCCACCGGTGACGCCCGTTACCCTACCCTAGCACATGCGCCGTGCACACTGGTGGTGCCTATAGGGCATTGAAGCGAGTTGATAGCTTGGAAATGGCTTGCAAGGGATCCCCTTCATCATTATTTCTCACCACAAGGGTGCCCAACGCAATCCATGGCTGTTCAACGCATCACAAGAAAATGAAAACCTGAAAAAGTATGCAAAAGGGGCTCTTTGAGGGCTGATTTTGCGGTATTTTGGGCCCAAACAGAGGACGTTGACCCCACTACTCGGGTGCAAAACCCATGAGACGCTGATCAAAATGTGTTTGTTCATCATCAAGGTTGGCCCTCAACCCAAATGGCCGCGTCCATTGACATCCTAGGCCCCTAAACTGGCCAAAAGAGGGCATTTTTTTTGGCTATTTTTGACAGATTTTGAAATCTAGGTCCGCCATTTGCGACCGCGTCCCCATCCACCACCGTTGATTTTCTTGCTCAAAATTTGCGTGATTGTCCCTCACACCCATAGGTATCATCCACCAAAATGTCGATGAAATCCACGACAAAGTTGTGCTTTTTGCGCATTTCGTGCGTGCGTGCTTGCTTGCTGTTGTTTCTTGCTGCTGCTTGCCAAACCTGGTAGGTCTACCCTAGACACTAAACAGGGTTGTAAAACCAAGACTGGTTCCACCAGCTGGGTGACTCTAGCCCTAACCCTACCCCTAGGCTCAGGTTAGAGTTAGAGGTTAGTTGGGGGGGGGGGAGGGGGCGTAAAGTCTGAGTCCAAACCCGAGGTGTCCCCGTCCTTTTCTTGTCTTTTTGCTGGGCTTCGTGTTGCCTCTACAGATTTTCGAAAACTTGGAACTCCCTCTTTGCGCGACATGCTGTGGCGGCTGGTGGTGTTTTGGGTGGCTGAGTGCATTTTTGGGCTGGCCCAAAAATTGCTACAAAATCTCAGGACCACTGGGGTGCCCCCCCCCCCCCCCGCCATGAGGGGTCAGTTGGGTGGTGTGCCCTCAGCCCCCCCCCCCCCTCCCCCCACCCCGTCCACACGGGCAGTAGCACCGCATGCCGCAGAACTCGCCTGGGTAGGGCCCGTCCAGGCGCCCTGACTCCCGCCCCAGGGCCCGAGGCACTTCGCCAAAAGCTCAAGGCCTGGCTCAATGGCAGCACCCCCCTCTGCCCACCGTCACCCACGGAGTGCGGGTTCCGCCCAGTCCAGTGTCGTACCACAGCCATCCCCTTGCCCACACGCGTCGTGGGGTAGTGTTGCAGCATGTCCCTGGGAGCAGGAGGTTGTGTGCCCAGGCCCACGTCTCCCCCGATGGGCTCAGCGCAAGGCCACCTGGCCTCCCCCACTGGGGCCTGGAGCACCAGGTACACACCCCCCCCCCCCCCTACCCAGAAAGCAGCAACCGGGTGTCTGTCTGCTGTTGGGTGTTGTGGTTGTTCTATGAAGCCACGGACATGGTATAAAGCAAACATTACCCGAGGAGAGGGGATGGCTAGACATTGCGAGGACACCCAAAGACCATGGCCCGCGTAGACCATGAGAATGTGCAGTGCTCGAAAACATTGCAGCACATGTCCTTCAAGATGAGTTGTGCCTTCGCTGTTCTTGGGTTCTGCGTTGTTCATGTTGAATTTCCACATGGCAAATATTTTCATCATTCTTTCCATTTTGTTCGGCTGTTTTGTTTTGTGTTTGCATGTGTCCCACGGCTTATCTCCAAACCACCACTGTAGTCTTGCATGCCCATCCTCCTGAATCCCCACAAGACGTGGATGCACTGGTAATACATTTGCACATTCTGAACAATTCGTATTTCCCCCACAACCTCATGTATTGGCCCTCCCCCCAACCTCAGATCCCCAAACAAACAAGAAAAAACAACTACGAGCAGGGTCTCTAGGCTCTTGGTGAGCCACCAAGGAAGTGGTTACCACACCCCCAGGGCCACAATGTACCCAGATCCCGTACACCTCCCGGTACATCATAGACCACGGAAAAACAGGAAGGACACGGGAAAACGGGGGGAAATGGGGGGAAACGAGGGCGGACAGGGGAAACCAGGGGTCAAACAGGGGGGGGGGTGGGGGGGGGGAACGGGGGGAAACAGGTAATCACGGGGAAAAGAGGGGGGAAACAAGGGGCAAAATGAGAGAAAACCCGGGGCGGGGGAAAACAGGGGAAAAGCGGGGGGAAGCGGCGGGGGGGGGGGGGGGGGGGGACGGGGTGAAACTGAGGCCCGGTAGGTCTGGGTTTGCCGGGTACATCCCACCACTCCACCCCAATACGCGGCATGCCAGAAATTTACTGCCCTGCGTAGGTGGAAATACCCAAATGTCCGTGGGTGCCTAAGTGCTTGACCTGTTCCCATAGCAAGTGGTGGTTGCAGGGTATTGGAGAGATACCTGAAGGATGCTTGCGGTTGCTTGCAAACCAAGAGACCTTTGCAATCCTTTTTAGACTCTGGGTGGAATGTCACAGATTGGTACATCAAACAGGTACAGCACAAAGGGGGTTATTGGGGGGGTTCATGCAAGTAAAAGTGAGCAAAACATGGTGATGGCTTTTGAATCACTACACGTGAGTGTTAAATTTCTGAGGAAGGTCGTATTTGTGTGCAGTATTTTTGCCTGTACAACAGACCACAGCAGCAGTTGGGCGCGACCCCCCTCCTTTGCAGTGCAGCCCTTTGCGCCCCTCCTCCCCGGTCGCATGCGCTGACTTTCTAGTGTGGATGTCACAGCCCCGGACCAGGCGGTGATGGAGCCAGCGTTTAAGCGACGCTGGCGCAAGACGCCGAAGAAGACGGTGGCCGTGAGCTGCGCAATGGTGACCGGCGGTGTGTCTGTGCGCTCCTGTGCCGGCTTGTGGGTGCTGGTCCCAAGAACGTGTGGTTGTGGCCTGTATGCGCCTCTGCGGTGCTGTCCCTGGCCCCGGGCTACTGCCCTTGGGGCACAAGCGAAGGGCCCGGGGAAGAGCAAGCAAACGCAACCAACAAACAAAGGCTTTGTCCTGTGATAATACAGAGGCGGGTAATTCGATGACCAATGATGAGACGACCGTGAAGACGACGGCGACGGCCACCAGCACCACCAAGACCACTTGCCGCCGCTTCTTGCACCCCCCGCAGACCCCAGACCATACTTGGCGCTAACACCTGCCGAACTTCTTGCCGACACCTGCTGACACGCGCCGTCACTTGTGCTGACATCTGCTGGGCTTTGCAAGGTGTATGCAGGGGTCAGTGGGTTCTTGTGGCACTGCCCGGTAGTGGTTGCACGGTGTCACAGGCACTTTGCACAATGTTTTCAATCTTTCCAATCTTTTTGCCTGATGCCTGCCGACACCCGCCATAGTAGGTGTTGGCGCCGAGTATGTCCGGCGTCCGGCCAAAGGGTTTTGATCAAGAGCAGGATGGCTGTCAGCCCAGTGCAACTACCAACGCCAACCGCACGCCAAATGGTTCTTCCTGACGAACACTGCACCACCACCACCGCCACCACCCCAGCAGCCGCAGTGTGCGTGACCAGGCCGCGCGAAGCACAGAGCTTGGGTGCCACGATCCCATGCCGCCAGAATCTTTGTAGGCTTGGCAAGTGAGAGGGAATGCAGTGGGGTCAGGGAGCCTTGTTCAAGCTACAGCAGCCACCGAAGGGAACCAAAATTGGCCGAGTCGGCGCTCCAGGTTTGACCAAAATCGGGCGTCTCGGCGCCCCAAAAATGGCCAAAATGGGCGAAAATCGGCCACCCCGGGGCCCAAAGTGGCCGACTCGGCGGCCCCAAAATTGACCGAAATTGGCCCCCCGGCCGCCCTCAATTTGACTGAAATCGACCGTTTTGGCGCCCACGTGTTGACCAAAATGGGCCGAGTGGGCGCACCCACAAAATGCAGTGGCCAAGGTGCTGGTCGATGCCCCCGATCCCCCCCCCCCCCCCCCCTCCCCCCACCACTTCCACCACCACCTCGAAGCCTGCGTGCCACATCTGACCGACCAAAAGGGCTAATGTGCCAGGGCCTTGCCATCACTGGCCGACTTCCGCTTTTTGCACAAGTGTGACTGGCACCAGGGGCTGCACTGACGAGTGACGGGAGGGGGGGCATGGGTAGGCGTGTGCGTAGTGAGGCAGGGAGGGAGGCTGAGGAGTAAAGAGCAGAAGGCTTCAGGCAGGGAAGACCGAAACGGTGGGGAGGATTGGTTGGGAGGGAGGGAGGTGCAGACAAACCTCGTGAGAGCTAGAGATGCTGACGGGGGGGGGGGGGGATGGGGGGCGAGAGAAAAGGAGAAACTGACTCGCTCTTTGTTGGCCCATGCACGACCCTCGTTCCGCTTGCAGGGACGACCTTTTTCATTTTGGGGGTGTTCTGCTTATTCTTCTGCAACGAACGTGGCCGCGGCGTGGCATTCACCACAATTGGTATGTGCGTTATGTTTGGCTGTGATGTGTGCTCAGCAGTCAGCCTCCGGGACGGGAGGTGGGTGGGTGGGTATTTCAGGAATTGATAGTGGGTGAGTGCCTCAGTCCTGCACCCTTTTCCAACGCAGGCCGGCCAAATTGCGTGCAGGTGGGTTCATGGCGGCATGCCAGGCTTGCGATGCTCGATATCTTCAAGCCTTCATCGTTTGTGCAATCTTCACAAAAGTTTGGCACCCCTGGAATTGTCCTGCTGAGAGGGGGGAGCGGAAGCTATGAACAGCAAGTCCAAACATTGTTGCAGTTCGAACAAAGCTGTAGAGACGTGATGTATGTTGGAGAATACTGTTGCTTATTCAAAATGATATGGGCGTCACACACACACACACACACACACACACACACACACACACACACACACACACACACACACACACACACACACACACACACACACACACACACACACACACACACACACACACACACACACACACACACACACACACACACACACACACACACACACACACACACACACACACACACACACACACACACACACACACACACACACACACACACACACACACACACACACACACACACACACACACACACACACACACACACACACACACACACACACACACACACACACACACACACACACACACACACACACACACACACACACACACACACACACACACACACACACACACACACACACACACACACACATGATCATCTGCAGGTAGTGGGATTGTAGGAATGTTGAACCTCTCAGTTTGCGCATGAGTGAATTGCGGCCTTGGCACACACACACACACACACACACACACACACACACACACACACACACACACACACACACACACACACACACACACACACACACACACACACACACACACACACACACACACACACACACACACACACACACACACACACACACACACACACACACACACACACACACACACACACACACACACACACACACACACACACACACACACACACACACACACACACACACACACACACACACACACACACACACACACACACACACACACACACACACACACACACACACACACACACACACACACACACACACACACACACACACACACACACACACACACACACACACACACACACACACACACACACACACACACACATGATCATCTGCAGGTAGTGGGATTGTAGGAATGTTGAACCTCTCAGTTTGCGCATGAGTGAATTGCGGCCTTGGCACACACACACACACACACACACACAGACACACACGCACGCACGCACGCGCACACACACGCACGCACGCACGCACGCGCGCACACACACAAGCAACCCCACAGCCTCCAGAGCTGGTGGGTGCACACGTTGTCAGTTGTCAGCAACCTCAACTCCATGTTTGGCAACCTTGTTCGGTGGGGAAGCCACTGCATCAGGAGTAGCAGGTTTGTCCCCAACCTTTTTTGTCTAGTTTCACCAAGGTTGACATTGTGGCTAGGGAATGATCACGCCCAACAGATGACGCCTGCCCTCCTCCCCAGGTAGAGCAGCTCTGTGTCGCCAGTAAACCTGGTAGCAGGGATTATTGTTATTGATAGTAGTTGGTATTATTGATAGTATTGTTGTCATTGTTAGTCATGTCTAAAATGCCTTCTGAGCAGATGTCAGGCCAATTTGGCGTCAGAAGTAGCCCCTTATTTGCCCGGCTGGTGTCATATTTCGAAGGGACCCAGACTGGCTCTTCTACCTGGGGTCTTGGTTTTTCTTGCATATATTGCCTTTTTACTGGGGTCGAGCTGGGCCTGTGTCTTTGTTTTTCGGTATTTGATGCCTGGGGGCGTCACTGAACTCCCATTGGATGTGTGCTGAGCACAACATTTGTGTTCTGTGTTTTATGCTCGTAGCGTCCCAGGACTCGTCGAGCTCACACACACTGCATCCGTTGTTCAGGTACCCTCCTCCTACTGCCCGGCTGCTACAGTGGATTCATCCTCGTGCAGTATTTTCGCGGCATCCGTGGGTATTCTCCGAATCAGCTGCCTCAGTTTGACTGACCTCTGCCTGCCGAAGCTTCCCCCAGTGCCTCTCCGGACCACGGCTGCGAATGCCACTCCACTCTGTTCCAACGCTGTCCTGTCGTCCATATTATGGGTTGATCCAGAAGGCACCAAATTCGACGTTGTCATCCACCGGCTCACCTTGTCAGTCGATTATTTTTTGACCTTTGTGAAGAGTGGTTTTGCATTCGGTGACCCAAGGAACAATCTGCTTCATCAAGAGCCAGTTCAGTTTCAGTGTTGTCTGCTCCTTGCAATCTCAGCCCCGCCAGTCCACGCTGTTGGCCTTCAACCTGAAACTGCCCCGGCCCCTGCATTGGGGGGCAATTGATCTGAACAGCACCTTTGGAGTGGGACAGGGACAACGTTGTCGTATCTTTTTTTGTCATTTTCAAGGAAACTGTCGACACGCGATTTCGCGGTTGGCTGTCCACTGCCGGCGTTCGGCGGTCAACTAACAATCCCTTGTGGTCAATCGCATTTGGCGCACCAACTGTCAAGTTCTGTTTTATGGAGATGCCTGGGCCCCTGGTGCAGGCGGGGGGCTTGCCGGCGTGTGTGGCAGCGCCTGGGGAGGGCCGCCGGTGTGTGCAGACACTCATTGCTGCTCAGGGCCTTGAGAAGTCTGGAGAAGGAATTGAGCTGTTCCGGTCTGTGGGGGAAAGTGTGGGCCACAGCAGAATGTGGACGGTGCAGCGGGTGCTTTGGCTTTCAGAAAGCCTACTCTTTGATGTGGCTGTTGGAAAGCCTGTCGCCTGGAGAAGCGGCAAGGGCAGGGGCGCCGGCTTTTGTGAATGTTTGGCAATGTTATTTTCCCCCGGAGCTCGTGCTGAGCTCGTCCTGCACCGGTTTCGGGCCTGCTCCCATGCCACGTCCGCCGTGTGAGCAAATCCTCATCGGACCCACAGAGGCCCCAGGTGTTGTTCCAAGAACATAAACAATTTGTTGGATGATTTGTCGTCTTTCTTGTGTAACTTTATCACTGCAGATTACTGACCATAAGGACCGGCAATCGGATATTGGGTGACTGGGGCTAGTGATCTGCGGTCTCCTTTGGTAATATGCCACTGAACTTGTCGGAATTGGAGCATGGATGTGTTGTGCTGCGTGTGCGTGTGTGTGTGTGTGTGTGTGTGTGTGTATGTGTGTGTGCCATAGGGAAATGGAGCATACACTGGGACCGGTTCATGAACTCGCTTCTCCTTCCCCTGGTCCGGTGGCAGTGTGGGCTTGAACAGGGATGTCCTCAGGGTTGCACTGGCACTCAGAAAGGCGCCTAGCCGCCCATGGTTTGTTCTTTCACTCCATGTTCTGTGGCCTGACGAGAATTTGAAGTGGTCCAATGCAGTGCCCTGTTGCATTCAGGGTGGTTGTGTTGGATCTTCGTGCATCGTGTTTGTGTGTGTGTGTGTGTAGCCACGGTACATCATGGTACGGTACGGTACGGTACAATATCAGATTTCATCATGGTACGGTACGGTACGGTACAATATCAGATTTTCTGGTGCGGTGCAGTGTGGTACCCCACATGCATGGCTGGCCCGCCTTCAATGACCTCACCCATGCCGGAGGGCTTGGCGTCCCAATGTCTTCAGTCCAGTCAGTCGTCCCCACTCTGCCATGCCGCCCTCTGGCCCTCACAGGCAGGCTCCATGTGCAACACCGAATGGCACCACCGCCATTTGGGACCCGCACTGGAGGCTCTAGATGGCCATCCCCCCCCCCCCCCCAATGTTGTGCATCTCCTAGCCCCCTGGCCTGCCCTCGGCACCACATCTCACACGGTAGGGCCTTAGGGTTGATGTGTATTGTTGATGGCCAGTCACACGTTAGTAGAGCTGCCCCCTCCCTCCTCGAACATGCTTCTCGGCTAGCTGCTGTGCAGCCTCGGCTGTCAACCTCTGCATGTCTAGGCTCCTCCTGTCAACGGGGGTGGCCCAGCCTAAGGAATGGTGCCCCTCGAGCGAGAGGCAGCAACATCATTTTGACATCCCACTAGAACACCGAAACCCCACTAGACCATTACAGATGCTCATTCTGTTGTGTAGGCAGTGGGTTGGACCCCGGGCATTGGGCATTTTGGCACATGCATCGCGCCACTGGGCAGTTCTTTGCAGTATTGTCATTGTTGTGGACCCATTATTGCAGCTTGGTACATGTCTCCTTTGTGAGCCATGTCAGAGCGCAAAGGGGTTGGCCAATCGTGCATTGACTCCGACGGCACCCCCATTAAGGGATGCAAAGTAGGTGGGTCATGTTGCACAAGGCGCCCCGAGAATTGCACATTGACAGCCTAGTGACAGTACAATGGCCCACACTTGCCATCCATTTGGTGCTATGGATCGCTGACACACACACACACACACACACACACACACACACGTCATGCCATCCATCCATTTGGTGCCATGGATCTAGGCATTTGAGGCACATACCGCCGACACACACACACACACACACACATACACACACACACACACACACACACACACACACACACACACACACACACACACACACACACACACACACACACACACACACACACACGTCATCAGGGTACCCAATAGAGGGGCATGGAGAGTGCATCTGGCCCTCCCTTGATGTGGTTTGTTTGTTTGCAGCGGTTCTGCTAACATTTCTATTCTGTTCTGTTCTCCCTTTTCTCCTTGCGCATACTATGTGCATGTCGGCTCATACTGCCGCCTGGTATTGCACACTGTGCATTGCCGTGCAGTTGCCATGCAAGTTGAGGCACACCACCACCTCCACTTCCTTGTCCCGTGCTTGTAGTAAGTTTGGGTGTTCATACTATGGAGGGGAGTGTGCAGCAGCACTTGCTGCAATGCGCGCAGCATCGACGCTCTGAGGGGCCGATCATCCGTTGCAATGTCCGAATGCTTTTTGGGCATATTGAAGATAAATGGTGTTGGGAAAGCCGAAGGCCTCATTGTGGTCCAACAACTTTATTCCCAGAGCAATGTGGGGGTTGTTGTTGTTGTTTGCTCGAATTTTTCCCTTGACGGGGACTAGGCACCACCCTATGTGTGGTCATGAGGATACCATGCGGCATGTAATGTCGGATTGGACACTTTTCCCTCACTATTGTGTTTGACCTTGACCGCCAGGTCGCGGCTTAGATGCCACCATAGATACAACTTGCCCCAGTCCACTACCCATGTCACCGGCCGGTGCAGCAACCACTGATCCGGCATTGCTTCGAAAGCATCGGAAGTGGGGGCTGAGGTGTAACGCGGCCTCCATGTCCACGCCACAGATTTGTGCATTTGCGCCTTTTGTTGCTTGTAGCTCATCCCATGTGAGCCCCCTTGTTCGGACAATTTGACATTGTAAGAAGAGGGGCCCCATTCATTCTTGAAAGAGATAGAATGCCACGGTGGCAACTGTGCCGCACTCTGCACTCTTATTGGGGGAGCCTTTCGTTCAACTAGAGAATCTGCTCTTGCCGACCACGATAGAAACTTGAGTGCACTCATGCACACCATCCTAAATTGGATGTCCGGCAACGTTGCCAACGTTGGTGCAAACCCCACCTTCAAGCACCATGAGTGAAAACCGCTTGTTACATGCCGGCCCCCTATTTGTTTGTGTGGGTAGAGGATATATGCCGGGAGAGCAATATCAATCGCGGGTGGGAACAAGATAGGGTGATCCATTCACGGGGGGGCCGCTGGGACCGGACCCTTTACGCCGACCCCCCCCCCTCCCCCCCCCCCCTGCTAGGTTTTGGCCCGGAAGTGCCGGACCATGGGCGCCGAAGGCGCCCTAAGGAAATTTTGGAGGGTGAAAAAATGGGTTTTCACCCCATGTGTCTATACTCAAAATACTCATTTTTTTTAGGAGAACCCAATAGTGGATGAAAACCAAATTGGACCAAATATGAATACCACCCCTGTGCAGATGTAAGTTAGAGATGGGCTATACCCTAATGGGTAAAGCAGTGCCTCTGCAACCGGAAGGTCCTAGGTTCAAACCCCAGTGGCGTCAGTCTGCAGGACCACAGGTAGGACCAGCGATACCATGGGAAAATTTTTGTTTTTGTTTCTTTTGCTTTTTTTTCTTGGCTTTGACTTTGTCCCCCTTGTTGGGGATCCCCGAGAATGTAGGGGTGATGTAGCATTTCCGCCCAGTTGTGGGCCTCCTAGAAGGCAGGGGTTAGGCATCCAATTCTGATTTTGTCCCCCTTTCTTTGGGGATCCCCGAGAATGCAGGGATGATGTAGCATTTCCGCCCAATTGTGGGCCCCACCAATTCTGATTTTGTCCCCCATGCACCCCCCATGTATTTGGGGATCCCCGAGAATGCAGTGGTGATGTAGTGATGAGGCGGTCGTCTTATGCCATATTTGTCAGGGTATGAAGCCTGCCCCCCCCCCCCTTTCTTGGCAGCCCCCCTCCCCCCCCCCCTCCAACCCCCCCCCTTTCTTGGCAGCCCCCCTCCCCCCCCCCCACAGACCCAACCCCCCCCCCCTCTTGGCAGCCCCCCTTTCCCCCCCCCCCAAGACCCAGCTCCCCCCCTTTCTTGGCAGCCCCCCTCCCCCCCCCCCCGCAGACCCAGCCCCCCGCCCTGAAAGTGGTCCCAGAGTGCGAGGGAGTCGGCGTATGGCCCGTTGCTACGGCCCCCCCGTGGATCCATTATCCCCTACACTATTGGCTCCGGTGGTGTCATTTATGTTTTTTCCGTTCAAGCAATGGTGTCATGCAGTACCGGTGATGCTTTGTGCTGACAATTTGATGTTGTTTTTTGATGGGGATCCCTCACAAGCAGATATGAGAGACATTTTTTCGGTTTTGCGCAGTTCAGGGATTACTCAGCCATGCGATTCCATTTCCCCAAAACGCTAGCGGTTGTCATAAGCATGTGATCAGCTCAATGGATGGAATCCTTGTTGCAAGTGGGGAATGCAAGTGAAATACCATGTTCGTTCTTTGGGCTTTCGATTAGGCATTGTGGTGTTGAAGCAAAGTTTGGATCGGGGCCTCATGGAGCTCATAGTAGAGCAACCTTTTGTGCCAACATTAATAGGGGGCGTTGTGTGTTAGGTGTCTTTCTTGACTAGGTTGTTGCTAACATTGGACAAGCGCAATTTTATACCGAGGGCGTGGATCTATCCCGTTCTCACGTGGGAATCTAAGGCATACTTTCCGACAGCGTCATTTGTTTCGCAAATGCGTCTGGTCCACAAGGTGTTGTTGGGTACGAATAGCTGGGGTATCACAGCAAAGCAACTGTTGCAAGATGTGGATAAAGGAGGCCAAATTTTTACTGACCACGGGGGCATTCTTGTGGTATCATGAAGCCTTGTGTGTTTCCATTGGATCCATCAGTCATCGGATTTCGGTAGTATCGATCTCCGGTTACAAGGGGAATCGCATAGGTGTTTGACACCTTCCCGACATGATGGTTGCGAGTTGGCATCATGCGGTGTGAGAATGCCAAAGTTGTGGATCCGTGAGCATCACGAGTTTCAACGTTGAATGCGGGACTTTTTGGTGAATGGCAACTTTGCGAGCCTGTCTATAGATGGTGGTGCCAAGTGCACCGGAGGTGGCACGCATCTTCCAAGTCTTCTCACAGGAAGGGGAAAGTTGCAGTGCAGCATTGGCCAAAATTGTGACCAAAAGAACTAAGTTTATTTCCAAGCTTCATGAGTTTTTTGTAGCTCAAAGACAACTGTCCGGGACCGCCAGGCACATTTCAACTATAATTGGTGGGGCGGTAGGCGTGGGTGTTTATGGCCCTCCACACGAGGAATGGCCAGAAGTCAAATTGGCAGGCATGGGAGGTAAAATGCAGCACTGGAAATGACAACACTGGTTGACTCAAAAGGGGCCACTGCCGACTGTGGACTCGTGGGTGCGGTTGGTGAAGCTCTTGGACACACAACGGGAGCCGGTGATGTTTGCCAAATTGGGACCCCGGGTGGAAGTGAGTGATAGTTTGCGCGCATGGGAGCTAGCCTTGGAGGCAACGTGTTCCCACCCCTTGCAAGCAACGCGGAGGGGGGGGGTCCAGCGCCAGCAGATATGCATTTTGGGAAGCCAAGCCACTAACCTAGAGGCGAGGCCGTATAGCTCCGGGTCTCATGAGGATGACAGAGTAGTGGTAGAAGGAATATGGGAACAGTTGGGATTGAAAGAATCGCATGAGGCGGAGGAGAAGAGTGCCAGTGCTAGTGGGGACAGTGGGGAATCAACGGATCATGAAATGTACAGATTGGTCATAGAAGGGTATGAATTCGAGGGAAGGTAGGGTGTTGAGAATTTTTAAGTTGAGTGTAGGCAACTAACTAGCACTATGGAGAGAGATGACCTGACCCACGCTGCCGAAGAGGTGTTCAATAAGTGCAATTCAATGGTCAACTCAAGGCAATATTGGGCACAATTTGGTTGCGCCCTAAGGCAAACAAACACTGAGTATGTTTAACATGAGGTCTACATCATGTTGGTTTATTTCAAAGTTAATGTCATGCCTGTCCTAGGGGAACACACAGCCCCAAGCGAACACCCCATAGGAACCGCAACTCACAGTCCCAAGGGAACTCCCGTCCTAGCTCGAGCCCACGAGAGGAAACAGCTGCAAAAGCAACTTCTCTCCAATGAAAAGCGGCCCCACGAGCCCTCAAGGGAGACTCCATACCCCCAAGACAAAACTCGGCCGGTACAACCTCAGGTGCGAACTAGAAAACGGGCCAACAACAGAGCACCACGAAGTGGTTCTGACCTCTTTGGGCCCTATGCGCCTCAATACGAAAAAAGATTCCACGCTGGAACCCGGGACCGGTGCTAGTGCCACAAAATGTGGGAGCCCCATCGACCCCCCCGGATTCCATACCTAGGCGCAGAAGAAAACAACTGCTATGTGCACCAAACCACCGCTAGGTTATGGTATGACTAGGTGCTCATCACGCTCAAAAGGGCATGGCAAGGGGGCACATTCTAGCAACCACCATTTTTTTTTTGACATTGTGTTTGACCAATCATGATGTGGAGGAGGAGGAATACAATGCATACAATGGGGAGGAGCGACCATATGGGCCCTTGGACCCGGAGATTAGCGCGAAGGGGCTGGGGGTGGTAGGGCTTGTGCCGTTGCCTTTTCGAACGCCATGCCCTAGAGTGGGCTCTGGGGGTGCTGCCCGATTAGGGTCAGTCCAACGAAGCTGAAAGCGACTGCAGGCACTTGCAAACCACCACCCTAGCTTGTAACCGCTCGCTGGCGGTGGGTAGAGCATTGTTGCTGGGGAGGTATGGGTGGTCGCTCACTCCAAAAGAAGAGAGAAAAATGTACCATGCCATATCGCCAGAAGAGGCCCGTCACGGGGGGGGGGGGGGGGCTCCGCGGCTCCTAGGATGCCAACTACCCCCCCCCCCCTCCCCCCACCCCAAGAGGCCTCTGGCCAACAGTCAGTTGTCAAAGGTTCTAGCCCAAGGAGCCGATCGGCGCCCTGGCGCCAAAGGCGCCCAATTGTACACAAGGAGGGAGTGTTAGCGCGCAGGCCAACTTTTTTGACCCGTGCCCCACCGTTCGGAGGTGCCCGACAGCCCCCCCCCCCCCCTGCCCGGGAACCGCCCTCCCCGACGCCCCCCCGGCGCCCCTCCCAGAACCCCCCCTCCCAGCCCCCCCCCCCCCCCCCCCCGGGCCTCCGGCCAACAGTTAGTGGAGGGGTGTAGTTGGCGTCCAGAAACGAGGGGTCACCCCCTCGTGAGGCCCGTGTCTCTAGGATGCCTCCAACAGATGCCGGTCCACATGCGTCTGGTGGACGGCCCCATTTGACGGGGCACTGTTCACATGTAGTGCCTACGCTTTGCAGCCCTGTTCTGCACTTCCCACTAAAGAACGCATACTCCACATACTCCAGGGGCATGTGCTACGTAGGGGCATGTGCACCAGCGCTGTCCATGCGATTTCTGTCACACTGTCACAGTCTACTCTCTGTTTGCTGAGTGACAGTCACCCCCCCCCCCCCCGGCCCCTCTGAATAGTAATTCGATAGCCACAGACGAGTAGCGAACTCCAGGGCATCATTTGGTGTTGTTTGGACTGATTGAGTGTGGCACAAGGTCAGGGGGGGTAAGGGAACCGTCATTTTCAGTTTTTGAAATTTAATTGGACGGCTGCATATTGAGCTTCTCCTGTGTGCTTGCTGGATGGACAAGGTAGTATTACTGGTGCATTGCTGTGTACTTCACATTTCCGGCATCCAAAGCACAACATTGCACGCTGTATCAGGCAGAACACTTATTTTCTTCCTTTTTGCCCTTTGCAATGTCAGCCATGGATGTCCATTCCAGTGGCCCCTGTTGAGCATGTGCAGCTCTTCAAAGTCAAATACTCTAAAAAAAAGTGGCACACAGCCCTGTCTCTCAGTATGCATCCCAACAGGCAGTTTCCAGGTCTTTTTGTTGTTCATATGCCCTTGTGCTGGCATGTTTTGCTTGTGTCATGCGTCCTTTGTGTTCCCTCAGGGGGGGGGGGGGGCGGCGTCACATTGGGTGTGTTCTCTTGGGGGTGCGAGGATACCGT